>WOGR01011254.1:462-10623 GCA_015342045.1 Leptinotarsa lineolata | reverse complement strand
TTCCTTCCTTTCTTTGGAAGATTCCCACATTTTTTGTATCAAGATGGAGTAGTAGAAAGCCAAAAACTTTCTTTCCCAAAAAATTACAAGAAGTTTGGACTTTGATAATATGATAATGTCATTTGCTTGAGACAATATCTGAAAGAGTGTTTTGAAATATATTCCTGTTGAAATTTATAAGTAGAGCCAATCAGATTCTCTGATGTCTCCGGGTTCATTATTCGTTGTCTGCAAGTTTTTGAAATTGGCATAATTCTGCTACTGTGGCAGACATTGTCAAAGGCAAAGCAGCAACTGTCGAAATGTTCTATCTTGCTGCAATGCGTAAACTGCAAATGGTCATGTTGCGGACGGTCGACTGCTTTTTTTGAAGGAACAAAACTAAATTTGTTGCCGTGATACTTCACTACATAATCCGATTTCACACAGTGAACATCATTGTGGGATTAGAGGATGCTCGTTTTCATGATTCAGTATAATTTCAGGAAATAAGTGTCTGAAATATTATTGTCTATGATTAGAAGGCATTTTTTCCAAGAGTACTAAAACATTTATGAAAGATTGCATTTTCTGAAAATGTGCCTCTTCAAGCAGTCAGACGAGAAAATTCGACCATCTTCCAAGGAGCATCGATAGATCAATCAATCACTAGATGAGGAAAATTGTTAATTTGTATACTCGTATGTAGATTTCATAGAGCTTGTAACGAAGTAGTTACTTCAGATTGGCCAAGCTAATTCAGTGGAGATTAGAGTGGTGTTCTTTGGACTGACTTGCCAGTTTCAGATTATTTTATGTGTCAGGCAAGGGTCTTGAAATCAATTTTGGCTGGACGCCAGAATTTTTTGTTTATAGAAAAGGATAAAAATTCAAACTTCCCTTCAAATAGATAACAATAACTTTCTTCTATGTTGAGCATAACAATAAAATACTTACCAAATGTATATGTGATTTTAACAGAAAATATTTGTGAAGTTTTTCATCAAAACACATTGTGTACCTGGTCTGGTCACTGATCAACGTGGGTTCAACGAACTGGTCCTGTATGGTGGTAACAGTAGGCCTTGTTATTCACCTCTTATATGGTGGCTTCTGAAGGGCTTCTATTCTCACCCCTTGGAAGACAGGAGGGTTCAGTGGCGAGCTTCGATATTCACCCCTTGAACGACTTGAAGCGACGTGGGAGTCGTTTCATGAGAGCTCGCCACTGAACCCACCTGTCTTCCAAGGGGTGGATATAGAATTGCTCAACATAGAAGAAAATTACTGTTATCTATTTGAAGGAAAGTTTGAATTTTTATCCTTTTATATGAACAAAAAATTCTGGCGTCTAGCCAAAATTAATTCCAAGATCCTTGCCTGACACATAACATAATCTGAAACTGGCAAGTCAGTCCAAAGAACACCACTCCAATCTCCACTGAATTAGCCTGGCCAATCTGAAGTAACCACTTCGTTACCAGACGGAAAGTGTAGTCAATGCTTGGCGTCGAAAACTGTAAGGAAAATTGCAGAAAACAGTTGCGAATTTTATGCGGAAACACGCGTGATGAAATTCCGAAATTCATGGTATCTTCAAAGCATTTTTGAGGCTGATACTTGAGATAAACATATTACAACATTATACTGTAATGTGTAGAATTGTGAAATTTTCCATGTGATGTAGGAAAATCATTGAATGAAATAGTTTTTTTTTCGGAAAATGGTCATTTGGGTCGACTTTTGCTTACTGCGGTTGACGCGAAATCTGCTAGGAGTAAGTGCAATGGACTCATAGAAGATTTAAATCGAGCTAGGTATCGTTAGATCGCCAATGATAGTCTGTGTAGGAAAACAGATCATGAAAGCCGGATTATCCACGTCGGAAATTTCGCCGTTTCTATTAGGTGCAAGGACTGTTTTGAGGTAGATGCTGATTGGCTCAGGGGCCAAAAGTGGGCGTTAACTGAGTCTGGGTAGAATTTTTCTATAAAATGAGAGGAGTTTTAGATTTGTTATCCAGTTGTGTCTTGAAATTCAAACCTATGGGAGTTTTTGTAATTATCATGAGCTCTCATAAGTGATAAAGGTTTTGATGCAGTAAATTTTGAATTTTCTGCCGATTCGATATCTACTTGGTTTTTTCCGAGCTCAATTGAAGAATTTGAGTTCATTGTGTGCCTTTTGGTCCTTTCAAAAACCCCATTTGTGTTATTCGCGTTTACGACTATTCATTACAGAGTTCTTGGTGCAAATAACAACTGTGGTTCGACTATGGGAAGTAGTACTCTGAGGAACGAGGATCATGGAGGCGGGTCGAAGGCGAATTCTAGAGACATGGTGAACTGTTGATAGAACGCAGTTTTGGCTCCAGCTGAAGTACAAAGCGCAAAGATGATATAATCGGTCACGTAATTTTGATTTGACTGTTTCAGGTTCTTTTTGGCACTCCGCTGATAGGAAATTAGCCACCAAGCTCTCAACACTCTCAAAAAATCATAGTAAAACTGGTGAGTAAAAGAGTATTAGCTTTTCTTTATAAATACGGGTCGAAGGCGGATTCTGGAGACATGGTAGAACGGTAATAGGACGCAGTTTTGGCTCCAGCTGAAGTACAAAGCGCAAAGAGGGTATAATTGGTCACGTAATTTTGAATTTGACTATTTCAGGTTCCTTTTGGCACTCCGCTAATTAAAAATTTGCCACCATGCTCTCAACACTCTCAAAAATCAAATAGAAACTGGTGAAAAAAGAGTAAGAGTGTTAGCTTTTCTTTATAAATACAATATATTAACCGGATATCAATTTGGCTTTCAGAAGGCAAAAGGCACAAATGATGCAACATTTTCCTTTCTTGAACATGTATACACACATCTCAACAATGTGGAGGTCGTAGCGGCAGTATTCTGCGATTTTCCAAAGCTTTTGATTGTGTTAATCATGAACTTCTTTAGCAAAAGATGGACTGCTATGGCTTTAGAGGGGTGTGTAATGACTGGTCTTACATAAGTGATAGAAAACTATTAGTGAAATCAAACGAAAAACTATCACACACTAGGGGCGTTCCACAAGGATCAGTACTGGGTCCGATCCTTTTCCTTATATATGTAAATGATATTGTTCATTTCTCAATTCAAGAAATTTTTACGATCTTTGCGGATGACACCACGCTCCTTTGGCATAGAAAAAGTACTTGAAATATGCAAGGAACTATCTCTAGTGATTTGGAAGTTGTAAAAAAATGGTGTGACGCAAGCTACTCATACTTCAGTATCAAACTTACTCACCTTCAACTGTGATATTAACAATTTATACTCGAATGGTCATATTCTTGAAAATAAAAACCAATCCAAATTCCTGGGAATCTTCACCTTCATGAAAGTAAAAAGCTGTTTAATCACCTACCTTAGGAAATAAGGAAGGAGAAAAGCTATAAAAAGTTCAGAAAACTTGTTAGAAATGCCCTCGCAGCGAAAGCGTACTACAATTTGGAATAATATTACAATTAAACTTTTCTTGTTTTCATTTTTTAATTTTTTTGGCTGTTGTTTATATTGACACTCACACTTTAAATCATCATTTATAGTGTGATACATCAAATTTCATTGCTATGACATGTGAATTTATGTTCAAATTGTGTTTAGTTGTTTTTTTACATTTTTTGAAAGTGACTATAAGTACAAATTATTCTTTCGTCAAACTTTTATTTTTTATTGTTATATTTCATCTACTGAGTTTTACTCAATTTCTAATTCTGGATATTTGGGTTTTTAAATTGTCTCTTTTCTCTTACTCCTTGGAGTGGTATACATACCAAATTTTTCAACAAGCTTTGTCAATAAGTTTGGACAATAAAGTATATATCATTAAAAAATATATGTATCTATCTGTAGAGAAGTATTCAGGACGTATGTTCTCATGCAGTTTCTTTTCACAAAATGGACCTAAAATAACTTCTTGAAATATAGGTAGTTGTCAAGAAACGTTGTATTCCGATAATGTGCATTGACTTCCTGAAAGTTTGATTCCTTACAATATGCTGAATTTTCTGCTGAAAATGATTCCAGCTGCGGAAGTTTCAGCGATTGTACTAAAATGGCCGCTTTCAGGTTCATCCGCCAGGAATGGCATAATGTTATCTCTGTTCCTCGGCGCCCTTGTGAAATACGTTCATCAGGGATTATAATAACGAGATCACTTTGCATATCTCGACAACTATTATCCCAAACTTCCATCTTGTTTATGATGCTGACGGTACAGCAGAACAAGCTTATACTCCTAAATATTAGAGGGTTTTCCAAGAAGAGAAACGGCATATTTGCATTGCAATACAAGGAGTTTGGACGAAATTGTAGAATTAATGAATTTTTATTTCATATTACTTCAATGTTGGGTTTTTATTGCTCTGTCAACAACTGTATTTTATTAATTTTGTCACTAGATTTTCCAAAAAAGTCACAATAGACAGGAAGATAGTTCTGATCCAAGATCGCGGCAGTCAGGCAACCAGAAATTGTGTTGAAATTGTGTTAGGATTTCAAAATTCACGCGCTGCTGGATCGGAACCACGCGAGCGTCTGTCTTGGAAAGCAAAATTCAGAGTTGGGACTGTCACCTGTCATGGAACACGGACTATGTCACTTGCCTCTGAACATATTCAGAGCCATCTATGAACTGTGTGTTTCATGACGGAAGGTCACGTGGTTCAGTTCCAACGAGCACGTCATCCTAAGACAGTTCTAACCCAATTTCCAGTTACAGCATGTTCTTTTGTTTATTTGGTGATATTGAGAATTTAACATTTCTCAATAAAAAATACCTTTTTAACCACGAGTACTTTCAAATGAGGTGCTGTTACACCAAGGGAGTTGGTTATATGAGGAGGTAATTGAGAATTGTTGTGTAATGACTTTATTCATTTTACTCACTGAATAATCTACACCTTGACGAGGGAATATAATTTATGAGTGAATACTTGACACTAGATTCAGTTCTGCAATAATTTTACTAGCAAACAATAAACAATTTATTGTTATTGTCAAATACTGAATGTGAATACAAAGAAAAAATATTCCTTGCTTGAAAATAAGAATGATATATTGCCTCAACTATTTATATAACACCTTCAAGGAATGAGCTGTAACCAAATGTATTTACACGAAACCTACTTAAAACATAATCATAAATGTCATGTGATGAGTTAAGGGATGGGGAGGAAACACGAACAGGCAAATGGGCATGAATGAAAGCACTTAGGAACGGTCTTCTTCAAAAATTGTTTATGTTTGCTTGAATCTGCGTCATGTCCGTCGATTAAGGAGTTTTTCCAGGGTTTTTTAATAAATAAAGACATGGTGTGTTGATGAAAATATGCCATAATGGCATATTTTATCGCATAACAGAATTTTCATTAGCTTCAATTATAGTTAGTTCCAATTGTGATTGGAGAGTTTCTGAACGATCCGTATTTTTTTGGTTGCTACGAGATTTCGAAATATGTTGTGATAATTATCCTGTTCTATCTCATCAAGTGTTCATTCTTGATGTGTTCTTAATGATCCTTCTCGTATACTTTGAGTGTCTTCATAGGTAACATATATGATAGTAATAATAATATATTTATAAAGAAACGGGTAGCTACAGTACAATTCAAAAAACCATAAACATAAAAACCTCATATCAACAAAGTTGGTAGTATGATACTGAGATACTGAGTCAAATACATAATAGAGAAAAAAAAACAATAAAATAAAAATAAAGATGAAAGGAAAATAATTTTAACATAAATGTATTCTAATAATAAAATTTTCTGTACGTAATGCATGTGTGTACATACACAGGCAGACACATGAATATATACATACACAATATAACCATACATTCAGACATTTGTTGCATCTAAATACTAGTTAATTCGCTGCAATAGATAAAAAAATCGTATTTATCACTTTAAAATCTTTGTTTGAAACATTTTTTGAGGAGATAATAAGAATTTATGAAGTGTATATATACTTTGTACATCTCTGGCAGGAAATTGTGAATTTTGAGTTATATATATATGTGAAACATCTCTGGCCTATTAATTTTTTGGTATTTTTTATTTTGACATATTCGTTAAATTTTGTTCTTGTGTCGTAGTTATGATCAATTTTTGGTAGTGTATGTCTAATTTTGTAGAGACATGCGATGATACTGTATACATACAATTTTCAAATACTTGATAAATTTGCTTCACGGAATAATTCTACAGTAGGGTAAGTAAAAGATTTGATGAACATTATTTTTAATATTTTTTTCCGAAGTATGTCTAGTTTTCTCAAGTGTGACGGTAAAATACCACCCCAACTGAGAATAGCATATCGAATTCGTGATTCAACTGAAGCATAATACACTGTTCTCAACTGTTCTGGGTCTAGAAAACTTCTTATCTGCTTGAATCTGAACAGCATGTACCTCAAGGTTTTGGTTATACTGGTGACATGTTCATCTCATCTCAAATGTTTGTCGATCATTACATCTAGGTATAGTATGATTTGAAATACCAATATCGATCACAACACCCTGATTGTCAACTGTCAATGTTCGGTAAAACGGTAATGACGACGCATAGGATGCAAATGGCATAAAGAATGTATTTTCAAAATTGACGGTGAGTTGCATGTGGTTGAACCAATTCAGTATCGATTCTATATCTTTTTCACATTTTTGCTACACTTTCTCCCATGAATTTGCAGAGTACAACATTGGTGTATCATCAGCGCAACTGTAAATTTCTCCAGATGAATTTATCGTTAATAGGCTATTTATGTAAACAGAAAACAGCAACGGTCCTAACACTGATCCTTGAGGTACTCCATATTGAATCACTTTTTCTGCGCTAATATATCTATCAACTTTAACTGCCTGTAGATCTAGTGACCTTCTACATAACTTATAACTTTTGTATAGAGAAATACTTATGGGGTTTTTGAAAATTGTTGTGTGGAAATCTCACAATAAAATGTTATTCCAGACAGCAAAAATGTTAACTTATCTTCATCATCTTGGGGACAGTTCTGATAAGTTACTTTATGATATTATTTGAAATGTTACCAGTTGATGTAAGAAAAGGTGACACTAGACTCGAAAATGATTTTTATATATCGGAATGAGGACCATTTTCACTTACAAATTATAAAATTTGAAAATACTCATATTATAACAATGAAAATTGAAAAAAGTACAAGTATATGAACGACAATATCAAATCAATTGGATGGACTTCCACAGGGAAAGTTTTGAAGCATTCAGTTTTATTTTAGTATCGACTTTTTTCCTGACCAGTGTAGTTAATTTTTTCTGTGTTAAATCATAAAACGTCCAAAAATTATCCGAATTGAAGTTTTCAATTTCTTCTTAAAATATTTAGGAATCTATTATAAAATAATACAAGGCGTAGATACGTTTTGCATAAAGCTGAAATAATACTTAATAAGTTCAACACCTACGCCGCTGGAAATAGTCCATCATTTTAAATCAATGGTTAGCAAAACATGTGTTATTATGACAGATCCGATGACAGAAAGCCCTCTACCTGATAGCTTTCAGTGTTGTTAATGACTGTGCTGAGTTGGAGTCACACTAAATTGATATCACAGTAAGTTATGCCTCACCATGTGTTATGAGTTAAAATTACCAGGCGTTCAGAAAAAAAATGTGGTTTCTATTTTTCATTTCAATTTCACTGGAATTACATTTAGCTTTGG
Organism: Leptinotarsa lineolata; assembly: GCA_015342045.1. Lineage (NCBI taxonomy): Eukaryota > Metazoa > Arthropoda > Insecta > Coleoptera > Chrysomelidae > Leptinotarsa > Leptinotarsa lineolata. The sequence goes on along the minus strand of WOGR01011254.1, from coordinate 2,899 downwards.
TGATGTCTATACATTTTTATTATACAAAAACTATTTAGTTGAAACAATTAATATTTCAAGGAATTTATCTTGCTTCAAACTAATGCACTGAAGAAATTCAATACGAATTTCATCAATTATTTCTCTGAATGAGTGAAATTTTCGAGTATATTAAAAATAAAATTCACTTCTACATTATAGTCGACCAGGTTCTGGTAAATTCAAACTGGAAATCAACTACTTTCTCGACTAATACCCCGCTGACCATTGAATTATATCCGACAGACATAAATGTCTTTCGAATATAGATATCTTTCGGCGTAGCATTAGCCGGGTAAGTAGTTGTTTTCCGGCCTGCATCTACCAGAACCTACTGTGTAGGTACAATGGAAAAGATGAACCATTTCAAAATGTATACTTTCTCAACTCTCCACGATACAGTTCTGAGACTTGTTTTGAATTTTATCGGAATTACATCAGGTAGTAAGAAGCTCATCAGTATTTTTTCCTCAACATCTGTATTCCAAAAGATCAGTGTTGAATATTTCGAGAGCAAATTCTAAAATTGATGCAGAAGTTCTTTTTTTTTTTGAATATCAATGCGAAAACTTGGCCAAGCACTTCTTGTCGTCCAGGTTTTCAGATTTTAACAGATTATTTGCACACATAAATAAATGGGGTAGATTTCCGTCTAGAATACAGTCGTATTACTTCTCATGCAGGCTGATATATCTGTTCTGTATCTGCTATTGTGAAACCGAAATTGTTTTCAAACTGTCAGGATACAAACAGTTATTTTCCCTTCGAATTTATGCCTTGTCAGGTAATCAGTTGTATTGGTACCTGTATTTGTACCTGTACTTTTACCTGGAACGTTAACAATCTTGCTACCTGTTGTCATTCTGTTCGTTATTCTCAAATTCCTTGAAATGGGGATCCATATTCGACTGCTTATTCTTTTCTGTTGAAATTTTCCTTGTGTTTGTGGATCTCTATTGCCTCCCGTACAAGTCGGTTTTAGTATTCTTCAGTCTTGTTCCGATATATACCTTCCTACTAGTGCACGGTATACGGTAGACCCCTGCTGCTGATAATGGGTCTCTTTTGTTTTTAGCCGACCTGAGGCTTTGTTGTGTCGTCCTAGTGGGTTTGAAAACTGTTTTGATGTCGTGTCTATCCAATAGTTTCCCAATTATCTCCATGACCCTAGGGATAAACGGAAGATATGCGCGTGCAACCATCTGATTCTTTTTCGCTTTTTGAACCGTAGTGCTCTTCGGTTTCATGGCTTTCCTGATCTCGGGGACACTGTATCCATTCGATCTCAAGGTCACCTCAAGGTATTTGAGTTCCCTCTCCAGATGTTCTGGTTTACATATTCTCCGAGCACGTTCCGTTAGAGTGGAGATGACTCCTCTCTTTTGGATAGAATGGTGGTTCGATAGTGCGTGCAATTATCTATCCGTGTGCGTGGGTTTTCGATACACTTCGTGGGTTAGTTCGGTACCACATCGTTTTACTGGTACATCTAGGAAAGCTATCCGTTGGCCCTGTTCAATCTCCATGGTGAATTTTATGCTAGGGTGTTGGATGTTCAAGTGGTTTAGGAAACGGTTCAGGGCGTCTCTTTCATGTTTCCAGATGATGAAGGTGTCATCTACGTAACGTACCCACAAGGTCGGCTTCAATTCAAAGGTGTCTATCGCTTTTCCTTCAAACCGTTCCATGAAATAATTTGCTATCACTGGGCTGAGTGAACTTCCCATCGCAACGCCATCTAGTTACTCATAGAAGTTTTCCTTCCATTGAAAGTAACTTCCTGTGAGACATGCTCTAAAGAGTTCGACGACGTCACTCGGGAACACGTAGGCTAATCCCCTCAGAGAGTCTTCCAGTGGGATATTGGTAAACAAGGACACCACATATCTGTCGGCTCCAGCGTCAAGCCCCTAATTTTACCAACGAAGTCTGTCGAATCCTTGAAGTAGGAGTTGGTCTTTCCCACATGAGGTTGTAGGAGCGAGGCCAGATGTCTCTCCAAGTGGTAGGTCGGAGAGCCCGGGGTACTGACTGTCGGTCTCAGTAGCATGTTGGTTTTGTGTATTTTCGGAAGCTTGTCGAGCCCAGGTGGAACAGCTTCAGTTCTGAGAATGGCTTTCTGTGTGGTTTCCGGCAGTGAGGAAGATATAATGATTTTGTACACCTCCCTCAACTTGGATTGGAACAAGACTGAAAGAGCACAAAAGGAACTGCTGACTAGGCCAAGCGGACAAGTCAGCTGCGGCAGAGCATGCACTCAGTAAAGGAGACCACATGAGTTTTTTTAAAAATACAGAACTAATTTCCCCCAGCCAGGGATATTATAGCCAACTGGTACGGAAGGCGATAGAGATCCACAAACACACAGAGAATTTCAACAGAAAAGAAGAAGCGGTGAACCTCAATCGAATATGGAACC
>WOGR01011253.1:0-10624 GCA_015342045.1 Leptinotarsa lineolata | reverse complement strand
TCTCCATTCAAACGTAAGGAAAGAAAATAGGGCTCGATTGAACAATCCAAAATTATGCCTACTCATACATTAAAAGAGAATCTGTCTTGGAAATGAGTTTGCGTTATCGCATGTGGGTTATCTTCTACCTAAATGTGGTTGTTATGGGAGTTCATGATACTATTTCTTGAAAAATCAGCCTCAACAATGAAGAGGATTTTCGATAAAATTCGAGGATGTTGTTCGACTTTTCTTTGGAGCCATTGAGCAAATTCGATACATGGTTGGAAAAAACGTAGCGTGAGTGCCTGGACACGCTGAATATGACAAGGATATAATTGCTGTTTCTTTAAAATTCTGTAAACTGTCATGTGACTCACATTTGAAGTTTGACTAATTTTTCTTATACTTGTCTCTGGATGTTCACTTATTTCTTTGAGAACCACCTCCTCCAATTCTACAGTTCTTGTAGTCCGTGGCCGTCCTACTACAGAATTTGTTTCAAAGCTTCCAGATTTGAAAAGTCGCCGGAAAAGATTCGCAAATGTCGCTGCACAAGGAGTCACGCGTTGGGGATACCTTTCCTGATACCTAGATGCGTCTGGCCCCACTTTAATTTCCGTCAGCCAAGCGGTCAGCATTCGTAAAGTCTGACATGGTACCAAAAATCACTTTATAAACTCCGAATTTCTTAATTAATAGGTAAAAATGTGACAGCGAACTTCTATTTTTATAAACAAACTTTCATAGCCTACTCGATTTAATTAACTTAATTTGCAAGCGGAGAGTGACAAAAATTATTGAAATCAAATTTGGCTGTAAAGTAATATGCATCGATATAGAAAATTGTAAATATCTCGGAAACGATCACCTCCAGCGTTTTTGAGGAGGTGTACCTTTTTTACTTGGAAGAGGTGTGGGAATTAGGTTTTTTAATGAAAAGTATCAAATGTTTACTGTCAAAAAAGTTAGGGCAATTTGAAATAAATAATGACAGAAATAATGACTAGATATTACATGAAAATTAATACAAATTTATGATTTCCTACGTGGTTCAAAAATGGATTCTAAAAGTAATATTTGCAAAGACACGTAATTATAGTAGTGATCTCTTATATAAAGAAGCTCAAATCATGGACATCAGACAACTTTTCTGTATGAAAATATTATTATTCATTAGAAATGATAAAATTACATTACAAGTTAATGAATATGCTCATAATACACAAAGAAATGATTCTATATTTTTCTCCCGATGTGAAAAAACAATCGAAGTGTAAATTACCAGGCACCTAGAATATATAAGCAAATATCTCATGAGATTCAGAATATTAAAAAATTTAGAAAATTCAAAAATTTTTCAACTGAGTGGATTCTCGAGACGAGACAAAATATTTTTGGTGATATTATAAATACCAAACGAGTATTTTAGAAGAAAAAAGTTACCTCCGGATTATATCATTCACCGCCTGATTATGTCGTTTACCTCCTGCTTATGTCATTTATCGAAGTATGAAATTTACTCTACATGTGACTTATCAAAAAACCCAAATATGACTCTACCTGGATGTGTCATTATATCACCTACAAGCAGTTTGACAGCTTCTGTGATTTTTCTGTTCGTTTGTTTTTTTACATGTGTTACATTGTTTTGTAAGATTTTATTTTACTATGCAAATAAACATTATTATCATTATTATTGTTATTATCTAAACAACTATTGAACACAAATTATTTATATTCTTGCCGATGCCTTAAAAGGATGTCTCATTATACGAGTACTGATAAGTTTATAAAACTCATAATTTGTAAAACTCGATTGAATAAATTAAACTTAAAAAGAAATACTGGAAAACCCATGCATATGTCTGTGTTATTTTCCAATTGTGATAACCCCTTCCGAGAATATTCGAAATATTCAATAAGGAGTATACAGGGCATTTCCCAATAACATGCTAATGTTTAAGGAAGTTATTTGTTTGTTGATTAATAAAACAAAAAATACTTTTCTCTATTCAGTTCGTATTCCAAATACTCGTTATGGAATTGAATCAGATATCAGAAGTGAAATTTCACTTACGTTTACTATATTGTGTGTGAATTCAACGTGGTCATGCTGCTTCGGTCCTTGGAACTATTCCTCCACATAATTTTGATGAGATCATGCATTGCCCTCATCCACCTAGAGCGCCAATTAATTTTTGTTGTTGTTTTTGTATTATACAATAATAAAATTATATAAAAGTAAAAAAAATCCATAACGAATGTTTGGATTACAGACTGAATAGAGAAAAGCGGTTTTTGTATAAATCAGTGTCTATGTCTGAAAGTTACTCCTTTGCATGATCTATACATCTTTATTCAAAATTATCTTTTTGAAATTGATTGCTTTCTTCCTTTCTTTGGAAGATTTCCACATTTTTTTTATATAAAGATGGAGAAATAGAAGGGAAAAACCTTTCTTTCCCAAAAACGAATCTCTTCTAAAAATACACCCCTTTCAATTTGAACAAAAATTTATGATATGAACTGTAATATAGCTGTCTTTTTGATATTTCATCTACCCCTAGAGCAGAATTATTTTCAAGTTGGGTATAAAAATGGGTTCAAGAAATGTGAATAAGTTGATGTTTCTTTAATTGAAAAAACTTTCAATTGATGTTTTGGTAATTTGCTTGATTCTCAAAAAATGGAAAAGTTTGCTTTGTTTTTGTTGCTGATTTGAAATTGCGACATTTTCTACATTCCTAATTTGTTTTTTGCCAGACAATAATAATAATATTCATTTTCCCAAGAAACATACATCGTTCATTGCAGGGAAAAAACAATAATTCATAAACTAACTAAAACATAATTGAGTACGAACTAAGCACCAAAAAAAAGATATATCTTCAACAATTTTTCAAATTTTTTTAGTCACTTTCAACTTGCATTATTTGACTCTGATGAAATTCTTGGGAATAAAAAACTTAATCACTCCTAAAAATATGACTACTTCAATTTAAACAATATTTCTCTTGGCTGAAATTCAATTAAATAAGTGAATGAATGTCATTACGATGTCATCGATGACATAAGTAGATCAAACTTATTCCATGACATAAAAAATCGCAATTTATGAATGAATTGTGTGCTTTTTTTCATAATATTATCCATATTGGTATTGAAGAGCCCTATGGCAAGTGTCTTACGCCGAAACATCGGTGTTTACCAGTAAGGATGGCTGAGTTCCGTTTATTGTGTAGAAATCCTGTGAATGATATATGATTTAAATCTATAACGATTGTTTGGTATACAACCTGAATAGGAAAAAGTGTTTTTTGTATAATTCAGTGTTCATATAAAAGTATTTGTTTTGAAAGAATTTTTTCTTTCCTGTAATTCAATGTTTATATGAAACTAGCTGTTTTAGAAGGGCTATTTTTTTCATTTTGTGTCTAAAAGTTACTTCTTTGCACATCTATGTTTAGAGTTACTTTTAAAAATGATTGCTTCCTTCCTTTCTATGCAAGATTCCCACATTTTTTGTATCAAGATGGAGTAGTAGAAAGCCAACTTTCTTTCCCAAAAATTAATCACTCCTAAAAATATAACTCCTTCAATTTAGGATCAATTTATTCTTAAAAATATAAATTGTTTTCTTGCCAACGTTTCGAGTTCAATTAAATTCTTCTTCAGTAGTTTCTTCATGTTAATGGTTTTTGAAATAGTAATATTGAAACGAAGAAAATAATTTTCGAGCCCTGAAGAAGAATTTAATCAAACTCAAAACGTCGAAAAGAAAATAATTTATTTTTAAGAGAAAACAGATGCTGTTAACCAACCAACCTTTCTTCAGAATAATTGTAGTGTTGCACCAAGACAAGATATTCTCGTCTCTTGTTTCGTTTTTTCTCGAACGAAAGAAGAAGATGTATTTCCATTATGAAGAAAGTCAAAAAAGCGTCACTCAATTCTTTTTTAGTTATCGACCTATCAATTTTAAGGCGCACAACTATTGAAAGGAAATTATTTTTCAAAGTGAAAAAATAAAATGAGTCTAATTTAATTACTTGGATAAATAATGCTCTCAGATATAATTTTCTCAAACCATATTTCTGATTCTATGATAACAAATAATAAAGATATTGGTGGAAATAAATGTCTGCAAGACGATAATGAAAAACTATAAGAATTGTGCAAACTAGAAAGAGAAAGGTAATTGAAAATGGAGAGTAAAAACCTCTAGTTGAAGACTCACATAAGCTATGAATGTGCAGCGAAACATTTTTGAAGAATTAGAAGCTTCTCACACTATGAAAAAAATATTGGAAGCATATACATTAGCACCTTCGGCAAATATTCGAATCACATATTCCAGCGGAATAACGCGGTTGCAAATATTAAAGTAAATCAATTTTGAGCACTTAATCCGTTATCTTCGGCCTCTTTCAAGATTTTTGTCGAGGCACTAACATCAAGAAAATTTAGTCCACTAATTAGTTTCGAAACTACTTTTGAATTCGTTTCGTTAGTTGATTTCATGTGTATATAAAAATTTCATTTCAGGTTCCCGAGGAAGACCAGTCTTGAATGATCGGGAGCCTTTCAACCATATTCGAGCTATTACTTCATTCTATGTTATACAGGGTGTTTCAAATTCGATCCTCATCATTGGGATCTCGGAAACTATGAGAGATATGAAGATGGTTAAATTGGAGCAAAGTTGCATATTTACCTGACTAATAATATGTCGTTGAGAAAGTTCTGAAATTCCGAGTGTATTACTGGATTTATTTTTCGAACGATTCGAAAATAAATTGCACTATCACATTGCCACTACATAATGGTGTTTTCAGATTTGCTATCCGACGTTTGTCTTCCGGCCACTTTATTTTTCTCATGGGCGCTACATTGGATTCTTTCTGTTTTGAATAGAACCAGATTTTATCCTTTCAATGATGTATCATAAGTTATCATTCTTATTATAATAGGTTTTGAACCATTGATATTCTCGATCTGGAAAGAGATTATTCTAGTTCCCTGAAATAGGAAACTTTTGCCCAGTTTAACCAAACTTGTAGGTATTACCATTTCCGGGATAGAAATAGTAGGATCAGCTAAAAAACGGCCTGCGGAGTTCTACAAGGAACAATTCTGGGGCCAACCCTCTTTGTGATTTACATAAACAGCCTACTCACCTTGTAAACATGTGAAAATATCATCAGCTACGCTGACGATACGGCTATCTTCTATAGCGTAGATTCTTGGGACATTTTGAAACATATCGTTGAAGAAGATTTCAACCACCTGATAGATTTGTTGAATTACGAACTGCTCACCATCAATTTTGAGAAATCTATGTTTTTACCGCTGAGCTGTTATGCTTCCAACTTGTCCAGTTACGAAAAGTTATCTTTCAACAATCACGGAACTACTTTTGAAATTAGCGCAACCGACCAAATTAAATACCTTGGTGTCACTGTTGACAGACACTTAAGATGGAATATACATGTCGACAACGTAACAAATTCCCTCAGAAGATTATATATAAATTTAGAGTATTATCAAACATACTTGATATGCCTGAACTGATCACAACTTATTACGCACCGTTGAATCTAGGCTCCCATATGGCATAATAGGCTGGGGAGGCGTAGCTAGCACATATTTAAAAAAATTACGAACTTTACAGAATATATTGATCAAAATAATATTTAAAAAACATTGATATTACTCCACAAATCTCCTATATAATGAAACAAAACTTTTTCATATCAGACAGCTATTCTTTCAAAAAATCTTAATACATCAATATATGAATAGAGCAAACGCAAACAAAAACTCAGCTATACCTTTATCCTATAAAACTATTGGGCAAAGATGCCACTCTTACCTTGGACCAACACCTCAACTTCAGAACTCAGACAATCTTCTTTTTTTATATGCAGAAAAAGTCTGAAGAGATATATCATGAGCGTAGATCGAATGAAAATAGGTACACGATCTTATTGATATGAAAAATCCCCACCAATCATAGTTACTGAAGATTGTTTTTACGATAATGCACTGAAAGGCATTGTTTACAACACTTCAACCCAGCAAAACATCTGATCGAGTTTTTGTATCAAGCACCTGTTCATTAACAGTCTTATTATTCATCATTGACAATATTTTGAATGGTCAGCGCAGAAACGTAAAATCTTTCTGTGTTAAAAGACACCTAAGTCATATTTCACATTGTTAGTAGCGCGACAGCCAGAAAAAAATAGTCTTAAGTCAGGCGTTAAGTTATAAGTTGGGTCGTGAGTGAAGTTATAAGTGAATAAGCCAATTTCATAACTTCAAAATGAGCGACAAAAAAACATGTAATATTAAATGTGTTCAATTATTTCAAAAGTGGAGAGGGTGAATTGGAATATTTTGCTAATGGTAAAAATCAAAATATCACAAGCAACAGGTAAATAACTTTAAATTACATTCCAATGATATTTATTGAGTTTAGGATAACCAATTCTTTGATTATTTGATTCTTTTAAAGAATTATCATATATAAATAGACCACTAGATGAACATATTTATTAAATAAATAGCCAATCACAATCAAATAATTTGTAAAAATTGATGAGAGAACCGGGAATTTCAATAAAAATGTTATGGTGCTGTTCTCAATTAGTATTCCTAAATCTATGATAGTTTGATGATTTTTATATTAATAAATATCGGATACTTAGTTTTTGAATGGTATGCTTTCCCACATTTTTTATTGAAAGAAATTATTAGACATACGTAAGTTTGTTATTCGATTACTTAACTCGAATAACGTAAGTTCAGTTAGCTCTAAAGTAAAATACTTTGTTACAAGAGTTTTGTATTAGCACAGTGGGGGGGGCAAACAAGTTTTTTAATAAACAACGTGGGAGAAAGTCACCTGTTACCGATTTACCCCTTAATAAGATAATGGATATTTGCCGTATACTTTATGATTTTCATAAGACAGAAAATGGTCGAGTGAGTGGAAAAAAATTACAGCAAAAAATTAAAGAGGATTTGGATATTTCCGCATCCGACAAGAATTCTTCGAAAAATGGGGTTTCGTTGGAGGGGAATAGAGAATAATAGGAAGGTTTTGATTAAAAAGATGGACATAAGATCTTTGAGAATACAATATTCACGAAGAATCGAACATTACAGACAGCAAAATAGACCAATATTTACCTCGATGAGACATGTGCACAGCGGACATACATCTTCAAAAAAGGTAGACAGATGATACAACCAAAGATTTGTTAATGAATATATTGAAAGGTCAACAACTAATAATTATTCATGCAGGTGGTGAAATGGGATTCATCAAAGACGCCTTATTTAATTTTTAAGTTTGGTACCAAATCCGGAGATTATCATTCTGAAATAAATTCTACGAATTATGACGAACAGTTACGGGTAAAACTGATTCCAAATTCACCTGGAAATTAAATAATTGTCTGTGATAATGTCTTCTATCATTCTGTACAAGTTAATCCAGCACATGATGGCAATTTAAGGAAAATTGATATGATCGAATGAGTGATTCAAAATCTTACGAGAACATGGTCACACCGATTTACTCTTACCTCCACACCATACGGATTTAAACCCCATAGAAATGATATGGGAATCTATGAAAAACAACGTCAGAAAATGTCACATTCAAACTAGAAGATGTAAAAAAATTAGTAGAGGCAGAATTTTGTAAAATCAACTCTGACGACTGGAAAAAATATTGTGAACATGTTGCTGAAGTAGAAGATAAATAATTAGAAAAATAGGTTAGATAGAGGGAAATGGTTTTGAAGATGTTTATCCTGTCATAATAACGTTAGGAGATGATTCAAGCGACTACAGTGACTTTTCTTCAGTTTCTGAGAAAAAAAATTAAAACTTTCGAAATATAATTTACTGATTATAATAAGCATGCAATTTTTTAGGATTCATCGTTATTTGTATTGTTTTCATTGTTACATCATTCTTACATTGTATTTTATTGTTTTATGTATATTCATTTAAACGCAATTAAATATAGGGCTTGCATAAGACAAAATATGGTGATGTCACCATATAATGACACATGAATCTTATTGACTTTTTCCTGTAACTGTTGAGATAACGGAGATTTCGAATTCTGTCATAGGTTTGGGACACCCTGTAGATCTGTCAGTGATCAATTTGTCGACGCACAATAGACTTATGAAAATAACACCCATTATATTATCAGTTTATTTTATATGCATTATAAATTGTTATTTTTGTCGAGATGACTGTCGACCCCACTGTACTATTGACCTCAGTTTGTGTGACCAATAGCTACCTTCTGGGGAGGGGGGTACAATTTAAATTTAAATGCGCATCAAAATCTCATCCTGGGTTGCGCGTACTATACGAACGTTTATTTCAAATCAATCAATCAACTCAAATGGGGATTTTTGGTTGAACCAAATCTGAATTTTTTAAAAATCTCTTGCGAGAACTTGTGGACTTTCATGCATATGTTAAAAGTTGTTGGCTGTGCTTTGGTTTCGATTTTGACATGACAGTCAAATATCAATTTCAATAAGGGTTTTTGAATTCTTGATTTCTGATCAACAATGAATGCAGCAGCTGATTAATATTAATTCTAATTCAAAAATGAAATGAAGGATACTCCTTTACAAATAAGATCTGTAGCCGTATCTATCAACAATTGAATTCTGAGCTCATAAACTATTTTTGTCGAACCTCAATCAACATAGCGGTTGGAAAGCTGCTGTAGCGAACAGAATAGCATACCTACCGCTGCTGAAATTTTAAAAATGGGCTCTACTCTTGTGTTTCAAGTCGTCACATTTTATTTTCTGACTTTTCCAGTTCTGGAATACTGTGCGTAAAAGCATAACCTGTTATAATCATACGTCTAAAGTCTTAATTATATACGATTCGATCAAATACTAGCAACCATCACGAATGTTCAAACGTTTAGACTTCGTAAAGTCAACAGATTTTTTGCTGTCTCTAGTCATCCTGTACTGGTTAATTTACTATACAGTTTTTCATAAATTCGAGTGCGAGTATTTCACTTAATTCTGCTAATAGCAGATAAAATGAATTATTAACGCCATAACCACTAACCACATCAACACAGCTGGCAGAATATTCATTCGAGCTTATGGTTTCTTCAAGAAAGTGAAATCATTGCACTAGACCGAAACTTTGTTGCTGTGTATCTAGATGTTTTTTTCTCCAATCAAGTTAATGCTATAAATATGTATCACAGTTTTGAAGGATTCAAAACGAGAAAGTTGTTAATGTAGGAAATAAAATGATACTTTTACAATAAATTACGATTCACTGAATTAAGCATTTATTTCAATTCTGCTCATGAATTTTAATTTGTGAAATCTAGTGATTTCTGATTCGATAAAACTGAATTTTTTTTCAGTTTTATTGAATCTTAGCATTGTATAATTCGAATAGTATATAACGTGACCAAACAAAAACGAGACAGGGGAGAATTCGTTATCAGGAATTTCATCAACATTGAAGAAAATCGTTGCTTTTTGATTAACTGAAGCCAATATTTCCGGTATTAGTGGTCCTGACACTTTTACCCCCCAGGTGAGGGTAAGAGTCACCACAATCGGGGATCTATTGAGATGTGCTTTAATAGTCTGTAAAATTATCTCTGCTTTGTGAAAAATTTCATTTAAAAAATAAAATTACTGTTTAATCACCAATTGGTTGAATGAATGTGGAACTGCTCGACAGTATGATGAAGGTTTTTTGATGCTGACAGGAAGGTGTACTTTCCTCGATTTTTAGTATTCAGACGACACTAAATTCAAAAAAGACGCAGCGTTGCATGACCTGCACGGTCACCAGATTTGAGAATTTTGAACACAATTTTTCATTATTGCATGAATGCTGGTGGTATTCAGTTTTACTTTGATTGAACATTTCAACAAGTAAAAAGTAAGTGGATTACAATATATATTTTGAATTTCAAAATGTAAGCATTAACAAAAGTACCGTATACGGATTGTCTAGTGCTTTAACAAATATATTACTCGACTTCCCAATGCCACTTGAATCTATTGGGATGTCTCTCAGCTGATCTTGGGGTTGAAATTCAAATATACTGTGTCTTGATTACCACCTGAAACGAATTTGGTTATATTTAAAAACTCTGAGAGTTGTCAGAAGATTATTATAGAGAGTTATTTTTATTCATTCGTTTGTTTTTAGATATTAAGCGATTCTACATATCTTGATTACTATTTGATTGATGTGTTAGGAATCACAAGGTATGACCTCGACATACAAGTTTCGACTTCTGAGGGTTGTCGTTCGTAGGGGTGTGAGAGCTGGTTAACGAAAAAAAAGATTTCCAACAGATTTTTTTCAAACAGGAATTTTTTAAACAGAAATCCTTGTGGAATTGGCGTGGTGGTAGTGCGACCGACTCACGATTGGAAGGTCGTGGGTTCGATTCCGGCCTCGACCAGATATTTTTCTCAAGAGAATTTATCTGGTTGAAGTTGGGGTGATTCTGTAACCGTGTTAGGAATCACACGTTAAAAGGTAAGACCTCGTTAGTCCTTAGCTCGCACAAGTTTCTCAACTTCTGAGAGTTGTCGTTCGTAGGGGGGCG
>WOGR01011252.1:0-10624 GCA_015342045.1 Leptinotarsa lineolata | reverse complement strand
GAATTATTTTTCGGAAACCAAAATTTCATGACCTTCAAAACGGAATAGAAAGAATATAAACTGTTGCAATCTATTATCGAAATAATGAATGTGCTGAAGCTGCTGCATCAATTTATAATACGAATCATCTAGACTGCAACGTGACCCATCAATACGTTGAACAGTTGATAGACGAGTTTCGAACTTCAGGTTCTGTTCACAACAGAACCTGCTACTAGTGTTTTTTAGATTTTGAAAGCCTACAAATTCCATCCTTACAAAATAAGGCTTGTTCAGGAATTATACGAAGATGATCCTTATCGTCGACTTCAGTTTTGTGAGGGGTTCAGCGAGAAATTGACCAATAACCCAAACCTATTATACAACACATTTTTTTCAGTCGAAAGTTCTCTCATGTTGAATTGTGAAGTGAAAAGACATAAATGTCGTTACTGGAGCGATGTGAATCCTCATTTGGTGATGGAAACACATTCACAAACTCCACAAATACTGAATGTCTGGGCCGGCATTCTTGGTAATCATATTGTTGGACCATTCTTAATTGAAGGTCATCTCAATGGAGACACATACTTGAATATATCACAAGACTGTGTAGATCCTATGATTACACAAGTTTCATAAAATTATGACAATTTATTATAAAATGGAATGACATTTCAGTAGAATGGTGCATCCCCACATTTCGATGTTCGGGTGAGACAGTTTTCGGACGAACGTTTTCCAATGCGTTGGATCGGCAGAAGGGGTCCAGTGGAGTGGCTAGGTAGATCACCTGATCTCACACCGATGGACTTCTTTCTGTAGCGACACCTGAAGTCGAAACTGTAGTCTACTAAGTCTACAAATCTAGAGAACCTGCGGTAGAGAATTGTTCGGAAATACCAATTGCTGACTCCGGACATCTTTAATAATGTATACGGAACCCTTTCGAGAGTTGACTGTATTATTGTATGGAACTGGGTAGAGGTCATTTTCGACAATTTATTCGTTGATTTTGTTTCCACTGATATTATTTGTTGTTGATTTTCTCATCAAAATGAACGAGAGCAAATTTTCTATTTTTTCTTAAATGAAACGTTCAACATTCAATTTCTCAATTACGAATGAACCAATTTCAAAACAAATTACAGAGGTGATAGGGGGACAAGACCTTTCAAATGATGGATCACTCAACTCTCAATGCCATTGAAAAAATAGGGGTGGTAGTTGCTGATCGCAGGGGAGTGAAGTTTCGGGTATGATTTTCATATCAGAATTAATCTCCCTAGAAATAAAAATTGACGTGTTCTTTGGAATTTTCGATTACACGTCCGTTTCTGACTCATAGGGGGTGTTAAGTTTTCGTAGGAACGCCCTGTATATGGAAACAAATGGGTTTGAAATAGCAAGCCAAACTGAAAAGTGGAAAATAAATTAAAGTTTATAAAACTAAAAAAAAAACAAGCTTTAATATCAACACAAACTGAAAAATTAAAAATTATTCGAAACTGAATTAAGATTGTGTTCAGCGTCGATGATAAGTCCTTGATGAAGCTAATGATTTTTGATAAGTCTGAAATCAGAATAGATCAAATTATCTAAATGAACAATTCGTTCAGGCCAGCCTCAACTCATCTACACAGTAGGTTTATGGACTGACACCTATCAGAAAACAACTACTCCCCTGGCTAATATCACGAATGGCGTTCTATTATATCCGACAGGTGTCAGTGCAGGATTCTTCACAGAAGTAATTCCTGCATATGCTGTTGGCGATACAACTTCGGAAATCGATTTTTAATTATTGGAACACACTTGCAGACCGGTTTCGGGCTGGTTAGCCACTCATCAGTGCAAGGTACTGTCTATCATCAACCTAGAGTCGATGATTTCCGATAATTGAAAATCGAATTCCTTTCAGAGTTTCATTCTTCGAAGTAGGCAGAAGCGAACGTCCAACAAAATCGCCCCATCTGCCTGTCGATGTACTAACCAACTGCATATTCACATGACCCAAGACCTCGTACGAGGACAAATTCTTTTATTTTTATAGTACGTGGGCATAGTTGAAGACTGGCTTTAAATCAAATTATCCAAATGAACAATTCGTTCAGGCCAGCCTCAACTCACCTTCACAGTAGGTTTATGGACTGACACCTATCAGAAAGCAACTACTCCCCTGGTTAATACCACGAAGGGCATTGGAATATATCTGACAGGTGTCAGTGCAGGATTCTTCACAGAAGTAATTCCTGCATATGCTGTTGGTAATACAACTTCTGGAATCGATTTTTGATCATTAGAACACATTTGCAGAACGGTATCGGGTTCGTTGGCAGGCCTGAACGAATTGTTCATTTAGATAATTTGATTTAAAGCCAGTCTTCAAGTATGCCTACGTACTATGAAAATGACAGAATAGATCTATCTACAAAAAAATCAATTCTGTTGTAGAAAAGCATGGGGTGTTGAATATCCATTGTTATAAGTACTTGGTTAGGAGCTGTTTGCCATATTGGTTGCCAGATTGTTTTGCAATTGAGAGTTTTGGACTATCATTTATATTGCTCCAATTACATATTCAGAAGCAATCATTTTTGCATGAATACTGTGTGTTTTTTGCGAAATTCTCGTTTTATTTCAGAAGATTGAGAGATATAGTTCCAGATTTCAGCGAAACCAATTCTTCTGCCTGCCAAATACGATTTCGAGTATTTCCATGCATCGATCCAGAATTCAAAGTCCGTATTTTCATGAAATTTCGTTTCGTGAATATTTGATGAAAATTTATTGTGATATTTCTTAATGTACAGTTCACAAATCCCAACAATGTATTTGTTATATAATCGCTGCTTCAGAGTTGACTCATACACAATATCGGGTATATTCACTTCAGTGATTAAACCCAACGTGATACTGCAGATGTTTTGTGTCTCAAGATGAATTCATTAGTTCACCCCGCTTGATGTAGGGTAGCATTCAATGATAATCCTTATCCTAGTTCAGTACACACACAAGTGCAAATAAAGGTGGAAACCGCAGAGGCGGGTTGCAGAAAACTTTGGGGAAGAACTAATGAATGAAGAAAAACTCATGTTCTACAATTCATGATGAGGTCATACAGCCTTTTATACTGCGCTGCAAAATATATTTTTATGTTCAATCTGAAACTGAATTATTTTCAATAACTAGACGAAACGTGGCATATCTTGAGAAAAACTCTTTTTGCCTCCTACTTCCTTCATTTTTTTAAATTCCTCTGAACTTTTTATTGAAAAATATCACAATTTCAAGTGACTAAAAATACATTGAACATTTCCAATCTATTATTCAAACTGAGCGCACCTACCCTTCACACCTTGACAATATTCAAGAGATTATTGAGATTCTTTGAAATTCCGTGAAACTTCACTACGAAACTTCGAGGTAATTCTATTGATTTTCTGTCTCATTCTGTCAATTGAAACATCGACATTGTTTTGTCTGTTGTAGTTGGTGAATGAAACAATAGCTAGACGAATAATTATGATTTATTTTCATCCTGTCTACATATTTCAAAACAAATATATTCATATCAAACATACCGGGTGATCTCCTGCATTTCCTCTCCTGAAAAATGTTAAAAATACACAACTGTTAAAATATACCACAAATGAACATATGCAATTCAATTCTATTTATTCAAAAATGTGCACAGTTCACGAACAAGTAGTGAAACAATGTGATTTTCAATGCGAAATGAGTCAGAATAAGAAGAGAAGAGACTGGATTATGATTACGTACTTTTGAAGATGAATGGGATGGAGGTGTTATCCATTATATCATAGATTTTTTCCAAGTGAGTTTTCGATTCAATTTTGAATTTGTTAGGATTTCTTGGAATGAATATTTCCATTTCCATTTCAAAATGTTTGTAAATTTAAATGATTTTCAATAATTTGTGTATAGTTGTTTTGTTAAAATAATTTTAATGTTCCAAGTTTGACTACAACAATTTTTTAACGACAAGATGTCACGTAGATCATGAAATTGGGATAATAACACTTTTAATCTTTCTGTAACGTATCAAAATATGAAAATGACGACTTACCAATAATCATTTCATTTTCAACTGAGAAAAAAAACAAAATGCAACATAGGGTTATATCTATGATCTGGTGTTACTATTTTTTATAGATGATAATTTTGTGAGTGAATTTGATATAATAAACAGTGGGGAAAATTCGTGGACGAAGCACTCAAAAAATAATAAGCAAACCGCAGACATGTGTTTCTAGCTCATCAGTTATCGTCAGTATGGTGTAACCAAATGCAAGGTTAGGTAACACTTGGTTGCAGAAACAACACAAATGCACGGAGTCATCAACAGAAGCCATCCGCAATTTAAGGTTTCGGTTAGGTCATCTCGGGTTGGAGATTTCACTAAAGTCACCACGTGGCAGCTATAGCTTCCTTTGTGACATTCGGGTCCAGTATTTGATATAGATGATAATTTGGTTAGTGAATTTGATATAATCAAAAGCGGGGAAGATTCGTGGACGAAGCACTCAAAAATAATAAGCAAACCGCAGACACGTGTTTCTAGCTCATTAGCTGTCATCAGTGAGGTATAGCCAAGTGCAAGGTTAGGCAACACATGTTTGCAGTAACAACACAAATGCACGGAGTTATCAACATCTTTTACTACTTTGATTTTCTGCAAATATGATATCATCAATACTACTATCCATTACTTTCCTTTCTTCGAGTACAAAATCATTATTCATATGACCTATATTCAACATTATCTACAACTTCTCCTGATTGCCATCCAGAATGAGTATTTTGAATGATTATTTTCCCATCGTTTTCTGACTCTGGAATTTTTTTTTGAAGTGTTTCATTGTGTCAGTATCTTTGTACCTCCTGATGGTGATTCATTTCCTCTCTTGTTTTTTTTTACATTTTTTCATCGATTTCAACATACTGTCTTCCATGGAAATTATGCCTCTCAATTGTCTCGACATTGAATGTTGTGCTAGAGAACCAATTTGATTTTGAATTAAAATATTCAGATCGAGTAATAGTGTGAAATATATCTTTTTATTCAGCCTAACATTTTCCAAGAATATTTTTTGCACAGTAACATCTGTTTTCTGATTGAAAATCAGATACAAAAATACGCTCTCAAAGGATCGTACCGACTGCGCCATGCAAATAAAACAACAGCTCGGCAAATACTGTTCCATTTTCATGCTGCATACCCAATTGAAAAAAAATTATTTCACCTGAACATACCGTGTGATCCTCGACATAGTAAACTTGAAATTTTTAATGACTAGTATGTTGCTATTCAGAAACGTTGTGGAACTACGGATGTCGTGTAATTGATATCTTTTTGATTTCATTTTTTGTTATTCCAATCCGTTTTGAAAGTATTCAGGAAGACAAGGTTTCGTCGAAACCTCAGTTGCATGAATAAAAAAGACTGATTTCATTTTAAGTCGATAAGTATCCAAATTTTAAGAATTGTATCACTGGCGGCTTCGCCATATCTTCAAATTGCTTTCATTTTTTGTCTCTGCTTTCTCTAAGGCGCAGTAGACCAAAATTCTTTGTTTTTATTGAGACGGTGGGATATCAGAATCATTGGTAATTACTATTGGCTACTTCACAGTAAACAACAAAACGAAATTTAGAAGCGAACACTTCTTTTCTAAACACCTAGCATTGTAGCACAAAGTTCCACAGTATCTTCTAAAGCCGAGTTGTCATTTTTAGTACTTGACGTTTTATAAAAATTTCAAATAGGTGTTTTTTCTCAGAAGAAAACACCAGGTGTCAGCCTCAGTGTACGCAGTATATCGGCCCCTTTCAGGTTGGTGAGTTTACACACACCTATTATATATATAAGGTTGTCAAGGAAATGGTTATCATGTACTTTTTAGGGGATGACCTCTAATTTCTGTTCTCTCCAAAATGGCTTTGAAAACCATTCTGAAGGAACTAGACAAGAATTATTGTAGCTGACTCAAAAATTGACACAAACATTATTCGTTTGATTCGTTGATCATTTTTTACTGCACGTCTTTTGAAAATGGACTATAGTCGACATATCAAAAGATTCAGTAGAGTTGAAAGTTCCTTCAGACACGAATAATGGCCGCTCAGCAAAGTCTCCTGAGAACAATGAAAATCAATACATCTACATTTAAATGAATCGAATGTTGTCTGTCAAATGTGAGTTTTTTTCAATAGCTCTTGAAAAATCACGCGAGAGTATGTGTTGAATGATTTTAAATAATTGTCGCTCCCATACACAATTCGTTGAAGTTGAGGTTTCGAGAATAATAATTCAGTTTCTAAAAATCTGACTTGATGAAATTTATTATGGTTTATGGTACTGAAACTACTAGAATGAAAGTGTTATCCATGAAACCCTATTGGGGAGATTCTCCAATTGTATATTTTTTTTCTTTCTTTGTCTTACTCAAAATTTGTTATGATACTGACTATCCAATGTCACCTACTACTACATATTTCCACTAGGTACATAACATTTCTGTTGAATATGCGTTTCAAAAATTTCTTTGTTGAATATTCGGATCCATTTAACAATAAATTCGTTATAATTCAATTCATCATATTATTATAGACCATATGAGTGGTTACAACTTATTGCTTTCGAAAATTTTGCCGTCCGGAAGGTCATTACTATTCAAAACACTAAGAAGTCCCCATGAAAACAACATCCGAGAGGTATACAATGCTGAACCTTCTATTTTGACAGATTTTCTGTTCAAAACATTTTAATATCCACATTACTTTCGATATCAATTTTATCATCGACATAAAATAAGAGAGAAACTGTTTTTCTGCTGAAATCTCAGGATGAATTTAGTTGCTCTGTTAACTTTATACCAAGAATAAAACGAGAAAGAACTTCATGCAGCAGTGAATCTCTGAAGATATGGAAGTTTCGTTATTTATTACTTCAGGGAGAAGTCAATTCTACTTTGTATTTTCACATAATCTAGGAAACTGAGAGTTTATTGATGAAGTTGATTTAGCGTTTCTGGTACAACCACCTCATTTCTCATAACAGAATGGATATATTTGAATATCTCGAGATTTTGAAGTGAAATATATCATTGGTGGAATATTGGCTAGGAAAAAGTGTGAGAGATTGGACGACAATAAATAAACTACGAACTAATCTAGTGCCTGGAAATGTACGAGATAATTACTATTTCTGGTATTGCAGTCATGTTAACTCATGTTGTCTGTTTGATTTTATTTAGATACAACGGAAAGCGTTGACAGAATAACTTTTCTAAATTCATATAACTCGTCACTTGGGAAGATTGATTTTGCGCACTCAATTTCATATCACAAATGAATCTGTGATATATGCATTCATTACACCCCCAGAAGCAATGATTTCGTATATGGAATGAGGTTGCACGATTGCATAATATACAGGGTCTTTCATGACGAGCGTTCGTTAGGAATATATGGAGAACGATTCAAAATAAAAACTTGAAATTTTGTGATGGTGGGTTCTACATCTGAAATATTTTCAATTTACGGTCTCTTTCCGTTATACTGGAAGTTGAGGGCAACTTACTTATTTCAAATAGAACACCCTGTATTTCATTACATTTTTTAATTTCTCAGCACATTTAAGGCCCATTCTGTGTGAAAATGCCTATACCCAAATTTGTTAGTTTTGGAGCTATTAATTTTTTTCTGAAAAATTTCAGTTACAGCACCACTCCGAAAAAATCATACTTCATAGCAGTTGAAAAAGTGAAATTTCACAGAATCACACCTTAAGCATCAAGTCATGAACAGGTCAATCGTATTGCTTCGAATGATTTACATTTCAAATATTTCCTAAAATCGGATATATCTTGCCACAGGTGTATTTTAGGTATAGGACATTCTTTATTTAGTATCCAAAATCAAAAGAATAGTGTATGCTTCCCATTTGAAAAAATCGTGTTTCATCAGTTTTCTCGATGTTACGTTTCAGGTGGAAATTTCGACCACCCTGTGAATTATTTTCGAAAATTCGATGAACGTGTTCATGACTCAATGCTTAAGTTGTAATCCTGTGAGATTTTACATTTTCAACTGTTACTGTCTATGATTTATGATTTTTCCTAGTGGTGCTGAGCCTGTGAAGTTTTTCAAAAAAAAAATTATATCTCGAAAACTAACAGATTTGGGTATAGGCATTGTTGTACAAAGTGGACCTAAAATGTGCTGAGAAATTCAAAAATGTAATGAATTACAGATTGTTCCATTTGAAATAAGGAAGTTGCCCTCAACTTCCGGTATAACGGAAAGAGACCGCAAGTTGGAAATATTTTACTCGGGAAGGCCATTTTGTGAAACACACTACCACAAAGTTTCAAGTTTTTATTTTGAATCGTTCTCCATATATTCCTAACGAACGCTCGTCGTGAAAGACCCTGTATGTCTTTCACTAGTGAAATAGCAAAATAGTTTTTAAGTATCTGAATTGATGAATTGTTCACCTTGATTTTGTCATCAAGTGAATTACGTGCTCATTCAATTCTAGATGACAATCAAACACAATTTCCATGCATTTTATAGTAGCCGCTGATAATATTTCAACGGTTTATCCTTGGTGTTCGATAGATAATTCGTCATATGATGATTGATCGAATGTATTTGTGAATGATGACTATTTCGTTTTTTTTAAACAATTATAAGAAGTTTATAAGAAGAAGAGTTGAAGTAGTTATTTTTATATATTCCTCGACTTTTCTTCAGATTTTTTCAATCATTTAAAACTGTTCATAAAACCGTGTCCTACAGAATTTCATACTGAATAATTTTTGTAGAGTTGATTACTCCGTCTATGATAGTACACTTCATTTAATTTTTTTTCCAACAACAAAACACTAGCATTACAGGAAAATCCTTATGGAACTCCAAGAGCGGTGCCTGTGCGAAAATAGTGATTCACGTTGGATTTGAATCGCTGCAAAAATGTCCTCAGGAAGTTTGTTCCACATAAACGGGGGTCTCCAACTGGAAGAGTTCTTGAACAGTGAAGTTCAAGGTGTACTGAGTTACGATAATCAGCCACAGTCTAACGTGTATTTCTGATATGTAGCGCTCTTGGTGGAATCAAATGTGCCAAGTCACTTGAACACCTCTCGTGGAAGTATCTATAGAAAACAGACAAATTGCCAACCTTTCTTCAATGTTCCGACTATCAAGGTTGCAAATGATGTTCGTCTCTTCAATCAGGTGAATGGCTCTTTTCTGGATGGAATCCAGCAGCTTCAATGTATGCTCAGGAGCGGACCTCCGTACATGACAACAATACTCCAAAGAAGGTCTGATCTGATCATTAGGCGAGTAACTTTTTCGCAACTCATATACCAGTCCTTAGAAGAGAGACAAGTATACTCAAAAGTCCTGCGTGACTGACTGTGACAAATGCTTTGGCCAGATCAAGGAAGACACAAATAATAGCTTTTGACTGATCAACGGAGTCATATGTTTTTGCAGATGAATCTGCTGCGATATTCCCAGTTCATCTGACCTCTCTGAATCCATACTGTTTATCCGGTAGTGACTCATGATGCTTTAGGTTTGCGTTTTAAGAAATGTTATCGAAATTTTCTAATATCTGTTGAATAAGCGATATTTGACTATAATTGGTCATTCCCTGTTTCATAAATGGGTCACACAGGGAGGATGCTATAATTGGGTTACTTTTTCATTTTGAAAGCAAATGGTAAAGAGCTGTTATTTTGTCCCAAGCCAGGATTTTCTTGTTTCCAGCTCACGTATGTATCTTTTTACTTTTTCTCCATCGATGGTTTCTGAGAATACTGACTTTAGTGGGTTCTGCTATGCAACTGGCGATTGTTTATTCTTTAGTTCATCAGCAAGATCTGGGCTTATATTTTGAAAATAGTTTTCGAAAGCTTCTGGTATTTTTGAATAGTTTTTCGAACTAGTTTAGGTGATGACTAATTTTTTTATTTTTCATTCTGATCGTACGGTAAGCCAAGTACGTGGCGTACTTGGCTTACCGATGCCATTTCGTTGCCATTTTGTTGTTTTTCTGTTTTGAAATTTTTATCATCAATTCTACCGAATTATTTCGATTGAAAATTAAATACCTCACATCAGTCAGATGTTTTTTCTATGCGTTCACGGAATATTCCGTATCATACATTAGCACACCATATTTTTTGATTACGAATACTGCGAACCTTTTTTTGAGACTAGTAGTGACTATTTTATCGATGCACCACTTCATTACTGTAAAATTGTGATTCGTCACTCCACAAAATCTGATTGGCTAAGGTGAGCTAAAACTTTGATATATATTAGCAATGAATTTGCAAAACTGTCTTTCAGAGCCTGCAGGTCTTAATATTGCACTAAGTCTATTCGAGAGAGGACTGGATCCTCCGGGAGGAGACAATATTAGGAGCAGATAGTTGTTCGTTCACAGATGGATCAAAAACACCTTCAGGCTCTGGTGCAGGTGTTTTCAGTTGCAGACCCAGGACAGAAATATTAACCTGCCTAGGGACCTATGCGACTGTATTCCAAGCGGAAATCTTTGCTATTGAATTGTGTGCGGAGAGATTGGTAGAATCCAACCTC
This sequence comes from Leptinotarsa lineolata, assembly GCA_015342045.1. Classification (NCBI taxonomy): domain Eukaryota; kingdom Metazoa; phylum Arthropoda; class Insecta; order Coleoptera; family Chrysomelidae; genus Leptinotarsa; species Leptinotarsa lineolata. The sequence goes on along the minus strand of WOGR01011252.1, from coordinate 4 downwards.
ACAC
>WOGR01011251.1:0-10624 GCA_015342045.1 Leptinotarsa lineolata | reverse complement strand
ATGGAAGCTAATATTTTCGAGGAATGGTTTGAAAACACATTGATCCCAAATTTGGATGCGAATAGTGTAATAGTTCTTGACAACACTTCCTATCATTCGCGACAGCTCATCAAAGTACCGAATAAAAATTCGAGGAAAGAATGATAACAATTTGTATTTTGAATATTACTATATCAAAAACCAACTACTTGAAGTTTTACAGACAGAAACATTTGAAAAAGTGTATGCCCTTGAGAGTATTGCTGAAAAGTATGGACACACCATACTGAGAATTCCCCCTTATTTTTGTGTTTTCAATCGAATCGAGTTATTTGGGGGAAGTTGAAACAAAGCATCAGGCGTAAAAATTTCCCAAAATTTGATAAGGTAATTGAGCTAATTAAAGAAGAAGTATCTAATATTACCAAATAAGACTGGCAGAAAAGGGGTAAAGAAGTAATTTTAGTTGAAAAAGACTATATGGAGATTGGACACAATTATCACCCTGTTATTTGAATCCCTACTTTCCGACTCACCTATATAATCGAAAAAATAGTTATTGTGATTCATATATAATCAGAAATGATCATTGAATAACGAAATTAGTCGGCTCCCTAACTATATTATTAAAGGAGAGCTGTTGGAAGGTAGGTTGCACTATAACTTTTACTTCAACTATACTGTTAAAGGATAGTGTATCCAGTGTGTATAGGACTATAGAGAAACTTTTTTCGCTGTACTGGAAAATAAGCTGGTAACGATGGTAGAATGTGGTGAGTGGTGAAGGTTTAGATTACTCCTCCCCATACCCAAAATCATGAGTATTTTTTCATACAATATTTCTGAATATTATCTCTACATACAGGTATTTATAATTTAATTCTGGAAAATTAGGCATTGTACTTTGCGCCAAAAGTCGGGTTTAATTAGCGACTAGCAAATCAAGGCAGCGCGAAACGTCAGGCGACACGTTTCGATTAAGAAATCGAGCTTTCACAAAAAAAGGATATATGTGATATCTTACATCCCCTCCCCCTTATGATATTTCCAAACCGCCTCCCCCTTTCGAGTCTTACGGCGGAATATCCGAAAACTATGATCAATGGGTCCTTCGATTCTTAATGGCATATAAAAACTTTGATTCTTATAGGGGCCGGCAAGAAGTATAAATAATTGGTAAGAAAATTGGGTATGTTTTGCAATAATTTTGAGCTGAAAGTTGGGATTGATATGGGTAATGGCGCTCCTCCGCAAAATCGGCAGACACTTCAACAGAAAAAATATTATAAGCAGCTGCTGAAGAAAAGAAAAAAAGTATAAAATGTGAATTTTTCATATATTCTGAGGTATAGTTATGATTGTATTCGCATCATTTTTTACAAAAAATTACATATTGTGGTGGATGAGAAATTCTGTCAAAAACTGTAGGTATGAGCCTTATAATACAACTTGAAAGGAGAGGCCGTATGATTTTCATGACGCACAGGACCCGTTTCTAGAAAATTGCCTTGTTCTCATCTTTTCATTATACAGTAACAGAAACTTCATGATGCTTCCAAAATTGACGCTATCTTCTAGACTCTTGTAACATAAAAGTTGATACCGTATAATTTCGAAATTAGCGACCTGAAAAAACAATTGACCAAATTACAGATATCGGGACTTCACAAAAATACTCGAATACACCATCGACAAAGTAAAATATTTTGGGTGTTTCTGGATCGTCCATGTTTTTACAAAAAACTTTAAATGTAAAATCTAGTCGGAATATAAAGTTCGATACACACTGTTTTTTGATATTGACAAAGATTAGAAAAACATATGCATGCAAAAGGCAGTAAAGTTCCAAATTATTTTTATATCATATATTCTCTGTATTTTTGTTGACATCCATCTCAGTGACAATGGCAAACAAAGCCTCCAAAGGTCAAACATCGGCATCGATCACCGAACAAGATTTGTCTGCTGTCTTCTCTGTCCTTGCAAGGCTTCTAGTTGAAACCAGAGCCAATAACCAAACATTCGTGATCCAACACCAGACATCGCTGTTTTGTATCTTCAGTGGTACTGGGCTGAACCACGCCTGCTTTGCTGGACTTTACCGTCTTTAACGGACAAGATTGAAAAAGAACGGATGATAACATCTCATCTTACAAAGATGACGTCTGTGGAAGCGACAGAAGACTCACTTCACGAATATCATTGATAAAAGAGGCTCTATAAGGCGATTCGTTGCAAAGCGAAGATTCGACATCGAACGCCGAACGAGATTTGCCCCCTGTCTTCTATTTCGACTAGTTGCCGTGCATTAAAAGCTGCAGAAAGACAGAAGGCAGTCTATGGCCTTTGGGAGCCTCGTTTGTCATTGATATTCGTGGATTGAGTATTTTGTCAATTATATAGATGGCGTCTTCGTAAGGAAAGAGATCAAGGACAGTTGAGTCCAACAAAGCATTCTTGGGCTTTGTATGATTTAAGGCACTGAAAAATATGAAACGTGTTTAAAAAAATGAGCTGAGATGAATTTGTTCTGTAAATAATAACTACATATCCGTTTATTTATCATGTGGTAACATTGCTATATTCTAAACCGCAACAGATACAAAGACGATTAAATGGGAAAAGAGGTAACTGTCATCGGGACCAATTCAGGGAAGAAAATTTACGGGAACTCTCGCCCTTCTCGAGTTATACGGGGAAACCCAAAATTTCTGTTTTTCGTTTTTTTTTTTTCGAATGTAATTGTTATTTCGGAGAATATCAAAATATGGAGAAAAAAAATGTATTCGAAGTGTACTATGACGATGTAATAATAAATATTCGATAAAACGTTTCGTGTTAACATGACCACCATCAACTTTTTTTTTAAATACGGACCTGTCTTTTTTATTACAGATATTGATAAAGCGATAATTTTACAATATAAGGGTATATCACATTTCATATTTTCATAGCGTTTCATTTGAAATAAGTACCTTCATCAGTGACAATAATTTTAAATTACTGTCCTGTCATTACTTCTTTGTATATTGTTTCGATTTCTTCAAAATATAATTTAGACAACCCAATAAATTCGACAGGTGTGTACCCTAACACAATGAAAATTCGTACTTTTTCGTTTTGGAAATTCTTATATTGCCGTGATCCTTCTTTCAAGGCTTATTTCTTCCCTGATCAATTATAATTCGTAATATTTTTATAATTCTCAATCCTGGAAGTAACGAAAATATCAGTTTTTGGTCAAAATTCGATTTTTGTATAATTTGGTATGATCAAATAGCATCGTAATTCATTTACCATCATAAACGCGTAGGCTTTGCTTGGTTTCTATGTCACGAAAAATGAATACATTGTTGATATCTGTTGAGAACTGTCAGACGTTTATGAACATATCAAAGATGTATCAAATGATGAAAGGGCTAATATGCTGTCTAGTTATGCAAAATCAAATAGAAATCCTCTTTTAGCAGGGATTATGTATGTTGAGCTATACCCGAATCGTCTTATTCCGAACATCCGAATGTTTAGACGAGGGACTACGATGCATTTGACGAAATAAAATAAGAAAATGTGTGGTTACTGGAAGTGTGAGGAAGCAAATAGTACCACACAAGAATTTACACAGTGAAAGCATCTTTTTTTATTTAGGATTGGCCAGTTACAAAAATTATGCTGACCAAGATTATTCTTTATGAAAAATTGCTCACGAAATGGGGATTGTGGGAACAAACATGATTGGTCCTTTCTTTTACGATGATCATTTGAATAGTGAAACATATCTTCATTCTGTATTCAATGAATTCGATGGCTACTTAGATGAATTGCCACTGAATATCCGCCATGAAATACAATATTTTCAACAGGACGGCGCTCCTTCCCATAAAGCAGCAATAGTAAGGGAACATTTAGATGCCATATTCCCAAGAAAATGGATTGGAAACAATGGACCAATTAACTGTCCAGCTCGATCCCCAGATCTTACTCCTTTAGATTTTTTGTCTGGGGATTTAATGAAGGATAAAGTTTTTTCAAGTACAGATATCGACCATCTCAAACAAAAAATTTTCTCCGACCATTGTATTGTTCCCGATGACAGTTACCTTTTTTCCCATTTAATCGTTTTCGTATCTGTTACGGTTTAGAATATAGCAATGTTACCACATGAAAAAAGAAACTGCCTGTATACTGAAAGAGTCTGAGTGTGCGTCGGCGAGGTGTAACTGTTAGAGATGGTGTAGAAGTGTTGATGGTTTTATTGAGTCAAAACATTCTGGCGATTACCATAAAGACGTGATCGACAATATGTTTGAAGAATATTTTGAGCAAATGTTAGACTCCATCATACCTTACTCTTCGATTGTGATGGATAATACAACTTATCATTTCAGAAAAGTTGGAAGACTACCAACTAATACATGGGGAAAAAAGGATAACATTGCGTGGCTTCGACGAAAAAAAACATACCGTTCTATGACACTATAGTTAAAAAAACTATTGTCTAGAGAATTTTCAAATGAAGCTCCTTTAACGGAATATGTAGTCGACAAGATGGAACAGAAAAGAAATGTTATTATTCTGCATTGAGAACTTAATACAATTGAATTCGTTTATGCTCAAATAAAGGGTTTCTTTGCAAGAAAAAACACGACATTTCAAATAAAAGGTGTCAAATAAAACTCTTTAAGGAGTCCTTAAGAAATGAAGATTTCGAAAAATGGCGAAAATGGTATGAAAGAAGATATGCGGAAATCAGACCATTTAGTTGTAGAATCTTCAATCATAACGTTCGACGAAAATTCATCTGATTTATCTGATAATAACACACCATAATTTTTTCTCATACTCAACATCTTCTCACATAAGCATTCCTATTTATTATTATGTAAATATTCCAAATTAAGATGTTATATCAATATTAATTGTATAGGAATATATAAACATTTTCATTAGTTTCAAGAATTATTTTTGATCAAATAATCAAATGCACGCCACTCCAGGTACAAAACTACCCGACCGCTCATAAAATATGTTGTTTGTGATACAAAAGAAAGTGTACCTGGAAAGTATCATAAAACCACCTATACTAGCCGTAGCAGATCATAACGAAAACACAAATTTTTTGGAAAACTATAACCCTTTCAAATTCAAACCCAAAATTTTGTTTGAGCCCTCTGTCAGCATTTTTCATTTATAATGAGCATTTATTACTCTTCACTATTAGGAAACAAGAGTATAGTAGATAAGAATAATTGACTTATATATCATTTCACATCCACTCTCTATAAAAACCCAATCGCACTGGTCTAGTGCTGAAAGGAATAAGTTCAACTTGAGAAAGCATAGTTGAACATTTTTTGATTCGAATAAATTTGAAAAATGCCAGATATAGCAACTGGCCTGGTTCTCTAAAAGGGACAGGAATCTTGAATAGGGAGATTTTGGATTTTTTAGCTTTTGCTCACTCTATAACATTGATCGCTATAAAATTGAATAATATCAGCAGTCCACGTTTATAGCTGAAAAGAAAAGACATTGGAATACAACTAGCCCGAGTTTACTCGTGTGTAAGGTCGGGATTTTCAGTAGCCGACCCTGTCCTACTATACCATGTCCTAACAGCTTGGCAAAAGGTTCAGTGGCGACGCCGTACAGCAAGAACGAAATTGGAATCCCGGCTGTCTCGGCGTTGCCAGATATACTATAATTATCGTTTTCTCGAATAATTTTAAGTTAGGAACAATTCGACAATTCGAAATCGAATCAAAAGTTTTTCCTGTTTCCCCCTCTTCAAGATTATATGATAGATATCTGAAGATGAAAGGGACAATACATTTTATTTGTATTTTGATATAACTTTGATTATAAACGTTGTCGTAATGAATTTTGTTTTCATATTTATATTTCCAACAAGAAGAGAGATATTAAAGTCTGAAATTCGATTATTGATAAACGATATTTTACAAAGGTAATACCCGCTTTCGACTAAACGTGATAGGCTAAATCTGAACAAGTTGCTCAGAAAAAAATATTTTCACAAAAAGATTTTAAATATATTCTTGAAATAAATATTTGTGCACGTCTCGTTGCAGGAAATTATATGTATGAGAACGTATAATAAGTATTTAAGACGATCGCGCAATCAAAGTTTTACAATATTAGGTACAATGCTAATATGGCACAGCTTCGTAAATTCTTGCTTCTCAGTTCAGTCATCCACTCATAATACTAACTTATTATAGCGGGTTTATGCAGCACACTTCTTAAGACTAAGGACTAAGAATTCGACCATAGCAAATCAACATGATCATTCAGTTGAGTTTCCATAATACGGAAATTTGACTAAAAACGAACTATGCCCCGGAAAGTTGGTCAACTTTAGTTAAGAACTAAGAGCTCAGGTCATGAAAAGGAGTTGAACTTTTTTTTCTGTTCATATGAAATTATTTTCATTATTATAGTAAAATATCGAATTAAGAAATGATTGCGGTTATGTTAACATGTGCTTTATCCGGACAATTTTCTCAAGTATAGTCTTAGTTACTAGTTAGGTATTGGGTTTAGTTTTTAGGTATTATTGCATAAATCCGTAATTAGTTAACTAAGTTAATCAGCGAAACGTACATCAAGAAACAATATTTCAGCTTTTTATTTTCATATTTTAGTTTCCTGTAGGTATATGAACTGTTGAAAATGCTAGCCTTTTATCGATTGAAATATTTTCCATGGTAAGCCAGAGCATTTCAACAAACTGAGAAATTTCTTTTATTTCACTAGAAGTATTTCATAATTGTTCAAAAATGTTTTTCATAACCTACAAATTCATGTTTTCAATGTGAAAATTAGGTCTTTCTATTATGACAGGTTGGGTTAGGTGGAGGAACAGATGGCAGTCTGCACCTTCTGGTGCCGATTGCCATGCTGAATCTCGCACATTAAATTTTTTAGTTCACATGTATAATATAACTTGAAGTTAATAAAAGACCTTCATTATTATCAAAATTATATTCAGCATTCCCCTATATATAATATATTTTACGGTGAAAGATACGACGTTTCTGATAAATCATAAATAGGTATCTAGAATAGGTACTGAAAAACAGCATTTTATTGTTAAACTTTTAAATAACAGTCTATTGGCCATTCACTATTCAAGCTTTATCATTCGACATGTCTCATCTAAACAGGTCTGGTAAAATTTTATTAGGAGAATCTTTTAGAAAAAAGAATACTTCTGGTTGATCTGGACGGTAATTGAAATTTGTCGGTCTGGCAACCCCGATCCCAGCCATCTCGCCATCTCCCCCCTCGTCCCTATATCACGTTCTGTGTTGTTCTGTCACGGTTTTCGTTGGGTGGTGTTTGATTGGTGTTGAACATCTTACTCAGAATAAACAGCTCAGTTATTTCCTGTATGGTTGGAAAAATTTAAGTATTATGTTTGTGATACAATCCATAAGTCGGTAGTAGTGATAAATATGCATCGGCAAAATTCAGGCCAAAATCGCTGGGAAAGTAACGATCCGGTTCCCCGTGTGATTGTTTTATTGTAATGAGGATGGGCCATGCTTTTGTTTATGTATTTGTCGCCGTTTGGGGAATAATAGCCCAAAATACAACTACGGAATACTATACCACCCTCAATTACACCTTGGATTATGAATTTAAAAAGAATACACAAGTTACTGACACACCTACTACAACAATAATTTTTGATGCAGTTCCAGGAAAACCGAGAAATTTGACGATTCTGGACTTCACCTCAATTAGCATCTATTTACAATGGGCTAATCCGGAGAAAAAGAATGGGGTTATCGAAGGCTACAGAGTTTACTACATGAACAACAATTTTACTGAGGTACAACCAGACAAAATACCCTATGATGAACCACTCATAAGATACAACTTAACCAGACTGAGTACGTATCCAAAATCTCATTTTAAAATTAAAAACAAAAACCTTTTTGTCTTTCCATTTCTTTCTTAATATGTATAGGAAATAGGATACTTCTAAAGAAAGGTAAAAATTTGCAAAAATCTTTGATTCACACAAAAATACTGGCATTTATTTGACTATTTGACAGAGGGAAATGGTTCATACAGTTTAATAAATGTGACTAAATTGATTGTGACAGAACAAATTTATTTCTGACAGTATCAAATATTAGAAATGTATAAAAGAAATAAGAAAATTGTTCAGATTATGCAAAATACTGCACTGAATGAAATTTGTTCTGTTTTCCAATCTAAGAGAAAGAAAAATTGGGGAAAACACATTTTCAGATGAGCTCGTTTTTCCATATATGAGTTGTCAGTAAAAATTAATTCCAAAGGCTTGAGCAAGTTTTGAGAAAATTTTTATTCAACTTATGTTTTTTTTTATCCGCTGATAAGAAATCTTAAGGTAAATTTGACGCTCTGGCCTACTTTCAGCATTACACTTGTGTAACTGAAAAATTGAGATTTTTTGGAACTTCTGATAATGAAAACACTTTTTATCACAATCCCATGCTGCAAACACAATTTTGGGGAAATTGGAAAAAATGGAAGTAACAAGTGAATTGATGTCTTGACATGTGATCCTGAAAAGGTGCCATTCTAAAGGTTTTTATTACTGAATGGGAGTTCCTGAAATAGTGGATTTTTTACTTTTTAGCGGTTGTTTCTCCAAAAGTAGACAGGAACGTCAAGTAGATAGGAACACCACTGGATGAAAAAACAATTGTTCAAAAATTTGTGTGAGTCATTAAAATGACTAATTACTGATGAGTTGTCTTCCTTGAAGAAATTTCAGATATGTTCTATATTTTTTCCTCCTCCATTTAGAAGTTTCTTATTTTCAATTTATTATTGAAAAATACAGGGATAGGCAAAACAAAGGGTTCTCAAAAAATATATTCCTCCATATTTAAGTTGATAACCTGTTTTTGATTGTGCCTTATTTTTCAGAACCACATACAGAATACACAATATTTGTGAAAGCCTTTACTTTGAAACATGAAGGCTACCCATCTGAGTCTGTTATTGCCACGACAGATATCAGTGGGCCCAGTGCTCCTAACGTATTCAATGTCACATGCTTGGCAAATGAGACAATACACATACAATGGGAACGACCAGCTAATTTTCATTACTCAATAGACTACTACTATCTGTACATATATTTGGGAAATCGACTCTATCATAACATAACAATTCCAACATCCAAAGAAAATCTTGAGACAACAGTAAGCATCATTCACTTCATGATATTCCAGGATTTTGAATATATATTTTCAGTATGTTCTGAAGAATGTCACTCCGAATGCAAATTACAAAGTGCAAATACAAGCTTCTAGCATAAGCAACCGTACACACAGACTGATTATGGGTCCAATGTTGGCGTCTCATGTATACACGTCACCAATCTCTGATAAAACCGTACCCACAAGTGAATTGAGTGCTGGAATTATTGCAGGGGTTCTTTGTGCAGTTCTGGCTTTGTTGGTTGCTGGACTGGCATTTTTAGTTTGGCGGTGAGTGCACTATTATTTTTCCATGTTAACAATTTTGTCAAATAATTTGTTTGACATTTAAAAGAATAACTGTTTTTGAAGATGCCAACAAAAAATAAATCACAAGAAGCAGATGAAATTAAACCTTTTCAGTAGCAAAAAGATAATATCTCTTTTTTTCTACACTATGTCGGCAGATGATGGTCTTGATTTTCATAACGTGCATTGATGAAAGTAATTCACTGATTTTTGTTGTTTGTTCGTTGATCAGTTGATTTTTCTATTTGTCTGTGAACTATTTATATTCAGCATTCAGCTCACAAAGAAAAAACATCTGCAGGAATGTTGGAAACTTCAAAATCAAGCATTTTCAAATATATGAAAAATAAGAAATTAAACGTTCTATGTTTTTTGCCACTTTTATTTGTAACTAACGTTACTGCAATTTTGTCCTATGGTATTGTTATATGAGGGGTAATGTAATCAATCATTTTTAGTTTAATGTAAAAGTTTGAAAATGTTCTTATAGGATGCTTTAGCAGTTACATTAGTTACAAATAAAACTGGTATAAACATAGAAAGTTTTATTTTTCATGATGATCTCCTACCACGTAGTAACGACTACATCCATCAATTTGTTTAAACATACAGGGTCTTTCACGACGAGCGTTCGTTAGGAATATATGGAGAACGGTTCAAAATAAAGCTTGAAATTTTGTGGTAGTGGGTTTTATAAAATAGCCTTCTCAACTAAAATATTTTCAACTTCTGGTCTCTTTCCGTTATACCGGAAGTTGAGGGCAACTTCCTTATTTCAAATGGAACACCCTGTATTTTATTATATTTTTGAATTTCTCAGCACATTTTAGGCCCACTTTGTATATATATACCTGCATATACCCAAATTTGTTAGTTTTCGAGATGTAATTTTTTTTTTGAAAAATTTGACAGTTTACAGCACCACTTCAAGAAATTCATAACTCATAGACAGTAACAGTTGAAAATGTGAAATTACACAGAATCACACCTTAAGCATCAAGTCATGAACAGGTCCATCGAATTTTCCATTTGAAATAAGGAAGAGCCCCTAAGTTGAAAATATCTTAGTTAAGAAGTCCATTTTGTAAGACCCACTACCACAAAATTTCAAGTTT
>WOGR01011250.1:0-10624 GCA_015342045.1 Leptinotarsa lineolata | reverse complement strand
GCAACTCCGCTCTAGACACGATCAATTTTATTGGTCAACAGACACGCGGCCAATTTAAATTCTTGCTTTTCGAATTTTTCTTTTTTCTGCAAATATATTCGTTAATAGCCTCAATCTATTTCAGATGATTTAAATCAAATGATTTAACATATTTAACCTCACATTTCACAAGGAGAATCACATTTCGAATAAAAAATTTGGTATTTTGTGTTCTATTTGAGAAAATCGTGGAAAATTGTTTTCGTATTTCAATTCACCAAGTATTTGAAAAAAAAGATATGGTCAAGTAAGATAGGCACATTTGAATATATCATCTTTTTGACGTTATTTTCGGAATAACTTCTGTACCGTTCAGAATATACCCATACAATACTATATTTTTCAAAAGTTATTATTTGTCATAATCGAATACGGATAGCAATAAATCTCATTCCATTTCAAAATCCCAGTTTTGATATTTAATTATATCTAATTGATATCTAAAACTTTTTTGATAACTCTTCAATATCAAACTTGTAAAGGAATGAAATATAAGTATCAGAAATATGTGCAACTCAGATATTAAAAAATCACCATCATCTCGAGAGTCCCTGGATTCACTATTCTACGCACTTTTTTGTTTCAGATATACTAGAAGAGAATGGATACTATGCTAGTGGTATGTAGTACCGTTATACGTACTCTTTTACTACTCTGTTAAAAAAATGAGGTGAATTTTCATTTTTCTCAATAAATATTCATTTATTCACCAATTTCTATGTACATGTTGAAATGAAATATGCGTGTTTCTTACTGAAGGTCTAGCATAGAAGCTATATAAACAGAGCATTACCCAATCAATTGCAATTTGAAATGGTGTCAACATCTTGTGGTTCAAAATCCTTCTAAATTTTGAACCTCCTTCTGGATATAGGAATGTAGGCTTTCACAGCTGGCGTCACAGAACTATAACTTAGAGTTGTAGTGAAGTTACAGTTCTGTGGTTTTGGTTGGTTTCCGGGTGTTGCCGGTTATAATATCCAAACTGCCGCAGTTGCAGTCGAAGCGTTTGGAGATTATAACCAAAGAAGACCCCGGCAAAACCGGAAACCAACCAAAACAACTTCTTCTGGATATTTGAGACAGCCCAGCAGAAGAGCATGAATATGTCTCTTAGTGAGCGCCAGGTACAGCCCAAATTAAATATGGCACCAATAACTTCCTTATCTGTTTCATATCACTCTCATTACCCGTCGTAACTGTTGCATGATTTTCCTGAAACTCTGTTAAGGGTGGTTTTTTGTCACTTATTTAATTCCAGATTGGGCCATTCCCATCAAAAGTTATTCTCTTTCTCTCAATTCTACTTTGTTCAATCAAACAGAGAGTAAGAAATGAGTGTACAAAAAAGTGTCATATTTGGGGTGAATTCACTGGAAGAGTACCACCATAATCTCTAAACCTGAAAAGTACCACATATAGTTCCATTTCACCCACTCATCGACTGATAATCAACGCATTATATGGGCAAAATTCTGTATGACCTTGATCGATACCATAAGACATTTAACATATGCAGTGATCTCATTTCTTCAGATGTCTTGCGGCACCCGAAAAATTAATGAGATACTTTGAGAGATGTGTTGCAAGGTTATTGTATTTGTCACCCTCTTATCTATATCTCTCTATTAGCATAGATATAGCTGTGGTACCCGCTGAAACCGACGGCATATCACCTATTTACATTACGTGGATGATGTTATTAAACTTTATTCTTCATCAGTCCGTGGAGGTGGAGAAGAAGTACATGCAAGCTGTCAGTATCAACTTACCTTAGGGTGGAACAATACCACTCCCAACTCCCAAAAGATAGGGGCAGTAAAAAGAGCTTTTCCCGCGGCAAGTATCAGCACACACTCCAATAGATCTGGTCATCAAAAAGTAAGGGAAGGAAGAAGTTGCTGCTACAAATTGCCGTTTTGATCTTACTCCACTTTTTGGGATCAATAAAGTGGACTTAGAGAAGCTATTCTAACTCCTGGAAAACCTGGAAAATGATTCACTTCCATAGGAGTTTGTATCATTCAATCCTCCACAGATTATTATACAGTCATCGACAACTGGAGTATTGTGTACTTTCGAGTTTTCAGTTACTACATAACAGAATGACTCTGAAAATTCTGGCTGGAGACTGTAGTCAAAAGGGTCTTCGAAACCCCGTCTGTGTTTCATTGACCGTTGCCGAAACGACCAATGAAACCGTGGTGTATTACAATTACTGGCACTCCGCTATGAAAAATGAGAGGATCAAAATCAAATTAAACTACTCATTTTTTGCCTTCAGAAACATAAAAGCAAGTGAGCCTTAGTAGTCCTTTTCGGCCATCAACTATCAAAACAAAACGATACCTACCGTCATTGAGTTTTAGCTCCGGATGAAATGAATATCGTCTGAAAAGAGGAAGAGAAGCATATGAAATATCCAGATTCATTCTTCGATTTCCGCTGAGTCCACCAAAACAACTGAATTTTTATGAATGTACATAAATCACTTTTTCCCCATTTAGTTTGTACTCCAAACATTCATTCAATGTTTAAATTGAAGTAATTGGTTCGAAAAGGTTTTTTCTTTCAGTTTGTATCTGAAAGTAACTTCTATTTAGGATCTACATAGCTTTGTAAAGAGTTTACTTTAAAATTAATTTATTTTTTCCTCCCTTTGGTAAGTGTCCACATTTTTGTAAAAAGGTGGAGAAGTATAAATCCAAAACCTCTCTTTCCCAAAAACTAATATCTCCTGAAAGTATACCCCTCTCAATTTGAGTAATAATGTGCTTTCAGATGCTGAAGAATCTTACGATGAGGAAGAAAGTGAGTATGAGGAAGAATGTGAATTTGAGGAAGAGAGTGAATATGATAATGAAGAGGAAGATTCTTTCGGAGAAGAAGAAGATTCCGAAGATGAGGAATATGAAGAACACAGAACAATTAGCAACCAGAATAATCCTAACAATGATGCGTTTTGGAGATTGAGAGGTTATATTGAACGTCCTGATAATTGGAGAGGTAAATCTGTCTCCGTTTCTTCAAACTCAAAATAACTATACATTTTTTCAGAACTCATCCGATGAAAAAAATGAGGCATTCCGACTACGGACACGTATTTTATTATAACACAATGAAAACAATTTTGAAATAATAAGTTGAATATAAAAATCAATATAGAAGTATATCAAACCCAAATGGGGAAACAATCATTTCACTTGCGTCATCGATATCTGATGCGATGGAATACATACTTTTATCTAGTGTCTTTTACAAGTTCATTAACCACTGAGAAGAGTGGAATACTCGATAAATGAAACACATGTTTGTAGACGTTATCCAATATGCAATATATATTCATTTCTGACTAAAAATCAATAGGACCTATGCACCCCCATGGATATGGTTTGATGAAAAACTCAAACTTCGGGTTAAATCAAAAATATATTTATGAGTTGACTGGTCTATCAATAATCCGATTGGAATCCTCGATATATGTTTATTCAGACACACAAATAGTTTGAATATTCATCAAAGTGTGTGAGATATCATCAAAATTTTTCATTCGTTTGAAAGACCTATTGATGCCATTATGTGTGAAACGCATCCACGACTTCTCTGGGTGGAGCGCATCCCAAACGTTCAATTTTCCATGACTGGCCCATGAATCTGGCTGAATTTGACCGATGGCGTGGGCTATATTGGTTTTGAGGACCGCTGTGTGGCTTATTCTCATACAACTGCAACTTGAGAAAACCCCACAAGAAAAAGTAACGAGGTCAAATTGCAGGATCTCGGCGATCAATTTACATCACTTACACGTGAGATGACCATGCCCCCAATTCGCTCTTGCAGAATATCAAATGTGGCATGAACAGTGTAGCACGTAGTGCTGAGGTAGTGAGAGGTTGGTAATCATCAACCTATAGTGCTCGCCGTTAACAGTGATTGCCTGACCAACGTCGTTCTTGAAGAAAAATGGACTGATGACACTGCCAGCCCAAAATCCACTCCAAACAATGACTTTTTCGGGATACATTGGACGCTCTTGGATCTCATGTTGGTTCGCATCGTCCCAAATTCGACAATTTTGTTCTTTCACGTACCCATTAATCCAAAAATGGGCCTCATTGCTGAAAATGATTTTTCGATGAAAAGTAGGGTCAGTTGCCAACTGTTCCAGAGTCCATTCGGCGAAAACACATCGTTGTCTATGGTTTTTTACCTTAAGTTCCTAGTTCAGTTGAATTTTGTACGGTTGCGGGCACAAGCCACGTTGCAAAATTCGTCAAGTTGTGGTCTGCAAAAAACAAGTTCTTGTGAGCGACGCGAAATCGACTGCCTCGGATTCTCCTGCACATTCTCACAGAAAGCGTGGATGTTATCGGCAGATCTTGCGTTTCATTGACGTACGTGTGTTGATCGATCGTTTACTGAACCAGTGGAGTCAAATTCATTCACCACTTTACGAATAGTCCTCTGGGAAGGACGATTATTGCGACCGTAAAATTGGCGAAGCGCTAGCTACGTTGCACGAATAGAACACCCATTTTAATAAAACAATTTTATTATTAGCGCGTATTGTTGAATGCTATATCCGTTCTTGGTGATTTGGCAGAACAGACTGACTATTTTATATAATATAAAAGATTTCAGCGTTAGAAATTAGTTTAGTGAGCATTAAATAGAAAAACAATAGAAAAAGCGAGTGTCAATTGCCTACCTACTTTTCATATTAGATGAATTTTCCAATAAAACGTTTGAATAACCTCCAAATCATCTCAACTACTGAGGAGTTCAATGACAGAGGGCGTATCGCGGAAATATAACTTTCAGCGCCCTCACCGATTGTCTTTCATCCTGTTCTGGTTACCCCGGTCACGGAAGAGTGCCCAGTCCACATTCAAGTCAAAGAAGTGCAGACTCCGAACGAACCGAAGTCATTATTAATCAATAAAAACAAGTGTATCAGTGTGAAGTACAGATACTGCATGTATGAAGTTTTCGAGATAGACTTATAGTTTTATTTATATATATCCATATTCAAGATGACTTCTCATCTAAGTAAGTTTGATTCATATTCCTAGGTAATTCTCACCTAATGAGGGATTCCCTGAAAAACATCATTCATGACTCTTATAAAAGAACACTTCCTGTATTTCAACAGTCTTTATGGCAAGGTGTATTAAAATTTTTCACGTTCTCAGTTGCAAAAATTAATGTTTTCCATTTGTTGCTAGTGCAAATAATTTACAACTCGGCGTGCACATAGATATGAAGTTTATACACAATAAAAAATGTATGGCAAGGCATTACAGGGCGGTAAAAACTTTTTGGCAAGGCATTACAGGGCGGTAAAAACTTTTTGGCATAATCCAAAAACCCGCCAAGTTTTTATTGGAAAAAAGGATCAAGTGATACCCAATTAAAAATTGATTTTCATTTCCTATATATTGTTGCTTAATTTTCAACGATAGATCGACACTTTGATATAGGTATAAGAGTGTATTAGGTGGAGTGCTATGAACTTTGTTTTTTTA
The DNA here is from genome assembly GCA_015342045.1 of Leptinotarsa lineolata. Lineage (NCBI taxonomy): Eukaryota > Metazoa > Arthropoda > Insecta > Coleoptera > Chrysomelidae > Leptinotarsa > Leptinotarsa lineolata. The sequence goes on along the minus strand of WOGR01011250.1, from coordinate 5,060 downwards.
TGAGCCCCACAAAAAATCGAAAGAACATAAATTGTTCAAATAATCACACACATTTTGCAAATAATGCGGAGGAGCTCGAGTTTGTTAGACAATCATTATCTGTTCATCGTATGTAGGGTAGTTTTCGTGATAGTTGTTAGACCTATGCTGATGACATTTCATAGTAAATCCATAATCCATGTACATATTAGAAATTAGACAAAGAAAGTGTTTTCATTCATTTTATTAAATTGATCATGTGCATATAGCCTGTTGAATTGCCAGGAAAAAAAGGACTTACAACGGAATTTTCAAAATTACCTGCATATGCAGTAACAAAAATTATGACCATCCGACAAACCGTTCAAGTAGAAAGTACACTCGTCCGAAAAACACACATTAAATAGGAAATTACCAATAATAGCTCGTTGACGCAATATTTCGCATAATCGCAAGCTACCTACAAAGTCGTCTTCGTTAAGTTCTTGCACCAGATTTGGTACTGAAGAGGTGATAAGGCAAGTGTCTTATGCCAAAACATTAGATGTCTTTGTGAATGAAAGTTCACCTCTTTCATTCACTATATTGTATAGCAATCCTGTGAATAATATCTGATTCAATTCCATAACGAATGTTTGGAATACAAACTGAATAGAAAAAATTGTTTTTTGTATAATTCAGTGTTCATATAAAAATATTTGTTTCAAAAGGTTTTTTCTTTTCGTGTAATTCAATGTTTATATGAAAGTAGTTGTTTCAAGAGGGCCTTTCTTTCAGTTTGTATCTGAAAGTTACTTCTTTGCACGATCTAAACATTTTTGTATAGATTTAATATTTCGAAATTGGTTGCTTACTTCTTTTCTTTGGAAGAATCCCACATTTTGTTTATATGAAGATGGAGAAGTAGAAACCCAAAACCTTTCTTATCCGAAAATTAATCTGTCATTTAAATATATCCCTTTCAATTTGAACAAGATTCCTATGGCTGGGATTTAATCAAATTAGCGAATGAATGTCATCGATGACATGAGCAGATTAAACTCATTCGTGACATTAAGTCAAAATTATATGAAGAATTCAATTAGTCAGTAACTTGTATTCACAAATTTTGCCTACAAATTGAATGATCTATGTAAAAAAATTAAATCAATGGTGATAAACGTTTTGGAAAGTACTCCTTGACTTGTAAAAAACACCCCAAACCGAATCAGGTATATTTCCTTAAACAAACTTCAAAAGAGCTATTGAAAATCAATTTAAAAAATATTAAAAAACTGATCATTTCTCTGTGTTACCTTCAATACAGTCTGGGTTAAGTAGTTTCCGATATTATAAGAGCTAGCGATTCCAATAAGAACATGCTTTTAGTTCTCATTGGTTTCAGTAGAGATTTCAAAATTATCAATTTAAATTTCTTGTTGATGATACTAAGTCATATCAGTCTATCCAGAAATAGCACTGTAGTGTACCACAAGGTTCAATTCTTGGTCCGCTTTTATTTGCCATCTATGCATCACAACTGATCAATTGTTTGCAATTTTGAATTATGCATTTAGAAGCTGATGATGCACAACTATATGATATAATTCCGTCTGACAAGGTGAATGATGCAAGGTATAGAGACCTGGAATTATGCGTTGAAAAAGCTTCTCACCATTGTTTGATGATAAACTGTATGAATCTAAGGTCATTGCTAGGGGCCCTAAGAGCTTACAAATGTTGATTCATTGGTGGTAGAACAAAAAGCTAAGAGTTTTGGTGCTGATCTGATATTTGAAAGATATGTCAATCAAGTTATCAAGCGTGAATTTATTTGCTAAAAATACTATATAGCAACAGACATTTTCTTTCGTTGAAATTAATCTTATGTCGGGGTTTGATTCTATCGGGGATTCAACTATGCTGATGTTTTGGATAACCAATTTATGAACAGCACAATGAAACAAACAATACAAAAAGTTAAAAATTTCTGTTTATAATATATTTTCAATATTCCTAGGAAGAAAAATAATTTTATACAAGCTGAAGGACATTGGCTGGCTGAATATGAATAACAAACTTTCCATGCTGCAACTGTGTTCTATAAAATCACCATCAACAAAACTCCATTTTACCTCTACAGGAAAATCACTTTCGGTACAGATATTGATAAACTCCTACGTTTTTCGCTTGGATTTTTTTCAACAGAGTTATCAAATCTGTGCTATCTACAACGACATACCGGAGTCAATAAAACGAGTCACACTGCATTGTTCCAAATATCCATTGATAAAATCATTTCGGCATCGTGAAGCAATAATGACCTAGTTAATAAGCTACCTATATACGTCTAAAATTATCATATTTTGATATAATTTATATGACTTTTTTGTACCTTGCAATATATGTTTGAGATTGATTCAGTTTCGCCATTTGTTTTCGGATAATCCCTTTTATTTTAATGTAGTTCTCTTTGTTCAATACTGATTATTTCCTTCAATGCAATAGGCAATATACTTGAAAACATTCGTCCTACAGATTTCTGGTTTCATCGTGCTGTTTACTATCGTCATATTGCTAAATATTGAAGTTTTAATTGAAAATGGAAATTTTTCGATTGAATTTTTAGGTCTTTGATATTACTTTCGATACAGTTTTTAATCAATGGTCATTTTATAGATGAGGTTTAGAGATTGCAAAGCTTCAGTTTTTGAAACTTTCACCCTTTTTCAAAAAAACAAGAATAAAAATTATCTGTTATCAGTAATTGCATATTATTTGATAGACAAAAATCATAAACACTAGTTCCGGCCTAATACAAGCTATTAGACTTGCACATACTTCCTGATGATCAGAATTTATTCTCTCATTCGTTCAACGTTAGAAAACCCAGAAAAGTTCACAAAAATGTCTTCAGTAAAATTCACTCGTCTCAAAAAGTGTAGTTCTGGGGGAAGGTATTGGTCTAACCAGAAAACTTACTTTCAAATAGAATAATGCTAGCGGGATTTTATCCTGATAAAGTTTTGAAGCACTCATCATGACAAACTTCTTCCAGCTAAGAAACAATTAGTTCTAAGAAGCAGACACTTAAACCCATGTGATCATTTATTCTGGAAAAGCAGAGGTTATTCGGAGAGACCACATAACTGGGAAGGTAAGTTACAACTGTTAATAAGAAAAAAAAAAGTTAATGCACTTTCATGAGTTTGAGGTCATACCAGAACTGAATATGTTCATATTGAAGAAAATATCATATGCATTTTATTGAACATTTGACATCTAGACAAAAAGCACATATCCATTATTAGATCTTGAATTCAATGCAGGCATTGGTTTTCTCCAAAGAGATGAATGTCTCCCAACCAGATATAATAAGTTGAGGTCAGACAATTCCGCTTTCTGCTTCGATAAGTTTGTTGGGGTTAAAATGGACACCAATATGTCTTGCCACAATCATGTCACTGGAATTGTAAAGGCTGTTTCTCAAAAGCTTGGAACACTCTTATGAACCAGAAAACTGTACACACCTCAGCAACTTTTGATGCTTTATAAAGCTCATATCAGACCTTCTTTGGAGTATTGTTCTCATATATGAAGCTCCACCCCTAAGCATACCCTAAAGCTGCCAAATTTCATCCAGAAAAGAGCCATCCGCCTGATTGGAGACGCGAACATCACTTGCCTCCTTGATAGTCTGGAACATCAAAGAAAGGTTGGAGATTTGTCTCTCTTCTATAGATATTTTTACGGGAAGTGCTCAAGTACTTGGCACATTTATTTCCAACAAGAGCGGTACATATCAGAAATACGCGACGGACTGTGGCTGCTAATCGTTTTGGGTTTCAACTCAGTACACCTCGAACTTCACTGTTCAAGAACTCTTTCATTTGGCGAATTGCGTTCGTGTGGAATAAACTTCCTGAGAACGTTTTTCCAAATGGATTTAATCTTCAGCGATTCAAATCCAATGTGAATCGCTACATTCGCACAGCCACCGCTCTTAGAGCGCCTTGAGGATTTTTCTGTAGTGCTTGTGTTTTGTCTTTAAAAAAAGGCTTAAGATATGTTATTTTGAAATTTGTGATGGATATAAATTTATCTCAAATTCTATAAATTGAAGCAACTGTCAATTCTGAGCGACTTTTTGAAAGATAATAATGAAATAGTGAATAATGGACTTGTCAGAATTTGGTTATGGGAACTTACCTACTTCTTATTCACTGACAATTGAGAAGTTTTAATTTTTTCAATATAGAATAATTATAATAATAGTTCATTCCTGTCCCCCAAATATGAGATGCTGTCCTCATGGTTCTGGTTCCCTTTCTGTAGAAGAACAGAGCTTCATGGAGCAAGACCCGAATCGATCCCTCTACGAAACCCTCCATCACTTGGAAGGGTCGATTGCAGCTTGAGAAATGGTTCTGATGCAGATTCTGTGGAACAGTTTCTTCCTTGCGAAACTGTAGGCAGTTGTCCTGAAAATCTTGCGACGAAAATTGGATTAGATAATTTAGGAAACACTTGCTACATGCATAGTATTTTACAAGTGTTGTTCATGACGAAGAATTTCAAGAACGAAGTTCTAACGATGAACGAGAACCAGAATGTTTCCATCTTATTCACCAAGCTCAAACACCTGTTCATGCAACTGCAGTATCGTAAAAATGTATAATTTTTTTCACCAACCGATTTCCTAGAGTCTTTGAAGTCCATTAGATACTCTTCAGGACAACAAGAGGATTGTTCCGAATTCTTGGGGTTCTGTTTAAATAATCTTCGTGAACAGGAAAATAGAAGGTTCAATACTCCTGACCGCTCTGGATTGAATGATTCCATACAGTCTATCTCGTCTTGAATTCGTAGATCTTTTGCTGGAAAAATCCTCACTAATTTAGTTTGTGGTACATGTTCAAGACTTAGCAAAAACGTATGTGACTTTCTGGAATTTCAAATAGCGTTTGCTACTATGACTGATAACCAGTCCGTGCAAAGCTTGTTGTTAGATCATCTGAAAATAGAACTTTTAATGGGTGATGATCAACTGTATTGCCAAATTAGCGCAAAACTAACTGAATATAATAAGACAAGTATAGCTG
>WOGR01011249.1:0-10624 GCA_015342045.1 Leptinotarsa lineolata | reverse complement strand
TCGACTGTATGGATGTTTCAAGATGAGCCAAATCCAACAAAAGTTGCTCGCGCACGAAGCACTTCCAAGCAAATGGTCGCCTGCTTTTACGGAAAAACTGGACATGTCGCAACCATACTAATAGAACAACGCAGAACAGTTAATTCTGAGTGGTACACAACCATTTGTTTGCCAGTTGTCTTCCAAGAAATCAAGAAAACCATCCGTCGAAGACGGATCACTCTTCACCACGACAATGCGAGCTCTCACGCATCGGCTCAAACATCTGCATTTTTGAGCACCCAAAACATCGATTTGACGAGTCATCCACCGTATAGTCCTGACTTGGCACCGAATGACTTCTTTTTTCCCGTACGTAAAAAACAAACTGAGAGGTCAACGTTTTTCGACACCTGAAGAAGCGGTTGCTGCATTCAGAATGCATGATTTGCTTCGACAATTGGTTCAAACGCATGCAAAAGTGTATAGATATTCATGGGACATATTTTGAAAAACAATAAAGTGATGTTTTTGTTCTCTAATCCCGAAATATAAAAGGCAACCAACGGAATGATAACAGTGACCCTGTAGGAAAATCAGCTGTGATATGAGGTTATTTATATTGTGTATAAGAATAATCTCCCATCACTCAGACCAGGTTGGCACTGTTTTTATGATTTCATGGAAAACCTAAAGAGGTAGTATGTCTTTGATTAGTAACTTCCTATTCTTCACGACATCAATGGATCAGTTTTATCTGTGGTGTGTTTGTATTTCAGTAAAACAGTATAGCCAGGATTTATGGAAACATACAATCCGTTGAATCATACATTCTTTATCGGACTCTCATAGAATATTCCTTCAGGTTTATGAATATATATTGGTGCATATACAGTGTGATCAACTTAAAAGGGGGACACCTCCCTAAAATTTGCATCTTTTCTCCAATTTCGAAGAACTTTATTTTGAATTGTAGAATTCAAAAAACTGTACTTTGTGAACAAATATCATTTTCTTTCCAATGAAAACCAAGGCCTGCTGCGAATATTTTTATAAATTAAAATACAAGAAATCGTATTAGCGATTTTTTTAGTAAAAATTCATAATCAACATTAGACTGGACACCCTCTCAAATGTTGGTATACCAAATTTCATCAAAAAATATTCAATAATAATAATTCTGTGGTCGAAATAACATTTACATTGTATCCTAATAGAATGTTAACTGCACACCTCTAAAATGATTTTTAAATCTTTTGAGTTGGCCGTGAAACACCGTGCGGGTACGCAAAATCGCGCTCTTTTCATTTGCCACTGGAAACAGACTATTGTTTATTATTATATTGCTGCTGTCAAAAACTTTATTGAAACAGTAACGTCAGAATATGCCCGATTAGTAAAAAAATATTTTGTAAAGCGGTAGGAATTAGTGATTTATCATGGGAGAACTAAGTGTGCGAGATAAAATCGAACTTGTGCGCCTTGTCGGAGATAATGCTCTTTCGGCAAGGGAAGCTGAGCAGAGAATTCCATAACAGACATCTTGATAAACTTCCAGTGAGCAGCAGTACGGTGAACCGTATAAATTCTGTTTTTAACGAAACATGTTGTGTATCGAGACATATGCTCAGTAACAGAAACAATCCACATTGTCAGAATAGAAATGGTGTGTAAATATTGCAATATTTTCGTATCATCCTCATTCAAGCTTGCGAACGGCTAGTTTGAACTTAAATATCCTTAGAGAAAATATCAGAAGATGCTTTGTAAAAAAAAAACCCAAAATGTTACATACTCTGGAATCGGGAGATGAAAAAACAAGGTTGAAATTCTGTTTGTGGGCTCAAGAGGAGATGAGTTATAATGAATCTACCATGAATATTATAATCTACTAACCTAACCTAATCTAATGTTGAGGAAAATGGAAATAAAGAAATGGTTCTGAAAGTAGTGAATCGGAAAAAATATTTAACATAAAAATCAAGGCAAGAAAATGTGCATATTGATATTTCGATATATTGTGACTCACACCTGTTCAACTCAATCAAATTAATTCTGCTTATTCATGAAGCACAAAATACGTGCTTTGTTACCAGGGCTTGAGTTTCCTACTTGAATATAAATTTAATTCCATCAATCTAGTAAGAATCTATCCTACTGGGATTGTTCGAGAGTTGGAGAATTTCTACAATCGGCAGTAATTCGTCTTCAAGAGCAAACTTGAAATGAACCCACAAAAAATCTGAAGGATCTAAATCAGCTGACCTAGTAGGCCATTCGGTCTTTTTGGACTGATTCATCTACAGAAACAATTTTATTCGAATACTGATGGAAAGCAGGCAACCAATATTCTTGAAATGTTCACTCATTCTCATTGTAAGGGTCTCTATGATCGAAAATGAACGTTAATAGTTCATCACTTCATCTCTCGAAAAATGACAAAAACTGTGATTATTTTTCACACTGTTGATTTTTTTTCATGCTGAACTTTATTTCACAGTATAAGATGACTATATTATTTATCGATATGACATAAATATTATTTGCAAATCTTTTTTTCCGTTTTCTTTTTTACTCAAAATTAAGCTCCCGTCAAAAGCTTGATTCAATGCAAATAGGACGAGAAAAGTATCTACTGCTTTCTCACCATAAACACAGAAACATTTTTTGCACAGCCCAAATCGATTTTGTGTATTCGAGTCCCACACTTTTTGAAATCTGATCAGCTAAAAATAGCCGACGAGGTCAATGATTCCCAAAACCTTCATTCATCTCATTCAGCAGTCGAATTTTTATTTTATTTTGTTATATTTCGGTTCATTCAGCTTTCGGTGAGAGTATCTGTCCTGAGAACGAGTTGTGTAATATCAAATTAGGTTATGCACATACTTACAGTCTGTGGGCTAGGATAATATTCAACATACATCAAGAACCGAGCAAAACAAAAAAACATGTTTCGGAAGTCCAATACAAAACTGCTGTCACACACAGTAACTGCAACACCCAGTATAGTTTCTGTTTTGATACCGCCAACTTGGTTGATGAAAAAATGATATAGTTCTGTTGTGTGGAAGAAGTATTTGTGTTGGATTTATTCTACGCCATAGGTGTCAGTTATACCTTTTCAATATGTACAGTATGTCCAAATTTACCTGGCCATAATAGACATTACCTAAAATATACATTTCCAATTTGGCCATATGGAGTTCAAATCACATAGGATAGTCTTCTATAGGGTTCTCCAAACTTTGACAATTGATAACGGCCATTTCGTTGAAGCAGCATCTGTCAAATTAGTTGTAATTTATTCAGACTGTTCTGCCAAATCACCAAGGACAGATGCAGTATTCAACTACACGTGCAGATAATAAAATTGTTTTATCAAAATGGGTGTTCTGTTCTGTTGGAGCAACGTACTGCACAAGAACTCGGGCTTTCGCAGACCACAACTTGGCGAATTTTGCGTCTTGACTTGGGCCTGCGCCCGTACAAAATTCAGCTGACCCAGGAACTGAAGGTAAACGACCATAGACAACGCCGTGTGTTCGCTAAATGGGCTCTGGAGCAATTGGCAACTGACCCTAATTTTCATCGAAAAATCATCTCAAGCGATGAGGCCCACTTTGTGGATGAATGGGTACTCGAACAATCAAAATTGTCGAATTTGGGGCGATACCACTGCATCCCATTCAGCCCGAATTATGTACCAGAGTCCTATATTATATAATTAAAATGAAGGTGGTGAAATGACTACTTCAACTTCAATTTGATTCTAGAGTATTTTTACCAATTTGGATGATGCTTTCTTTAATATTTGATTCAGTGAATTGAAGTCCAGATATCTTTTTTTGACTCACTATGTTACATTCGGTAATACAGATATGAGAAATAAAGATATGAATTCATAAAAAAAAATTGACTGGTCTGTGTTAGCACAATCCATAAGACACCTTTATAATATAATCCTGATAAGTTGAAATGGGAGTCGTTTTTATGGAGACACACCACAAAGTGAGTACTAAGGGTTCACGAGGTTCAACCTTATAAAATGCGATTTTTAGCAGTATCAGAAGATTCGCAATGACTGCCCCTCATCACAGTAACAATAGCGTGCCTTCATAAGTGGAACTCATCAACACTAGACCTCGACATGGTATGAAAAAAGTGAAGTTTTATTTTTCATGATCATTTCCTACCACGTAATAACGGCTAAATCCATCAATTTAGCGATTGAATTTATCAATTATTAGAAATTTCATTTTCAGGTGTTATATCAATTGTCCTTAAGCCCATAGACTATCACTGTTATTTTTTGTGCTGATTTCTTTCTCTTCTAAACCCCCGAGGCGATACTTCTCATTCGTGGACCGGTTTTTCGGGGTTTCATAACTTACCGGTCGATGTTATACCAAGATTATATTAGTTCTACAACAATTACTACGGACATCGACATTTCGAAAATGACGGTCGATAAAAATTGAAAGATTACATAATTTCATTCAAATTACAATACGGATATTACCAATACATGTAAGTAGCTTATAATTGATTGGTATTTATTTAATCGACAAACTATATGACTGATATAAAATATTACGGTTCAAAGCAAGTGGAGGTACAATATCTGGAGAGTTACAGTATCTGAAAGTATTTTTCAAAAATATTGTCACTGAAAATCAGTTATTACTCATCTATTAATTACTTTGTTGAATGCAACCTATAAACATGGAAATATGCCTTAATTAGCTAAACCTGACCCTAAAATTTTGTAATTGTACATTACGTAAATGATTTCGATTGGGTGAAAACAATATATTTAATTAACAATTGATTTGAATCCACAGTAATATATTTATAAAGAACGAACTGAGATTTATTATATTCATTAGGACTTTATTAACTACACAAAGTGTAAGCGATTTCGATCGAGAGCTAATAATATAATTAAATGAACTTTTCCTCTATATAATTATAAGACGGCGAAGATAAGAAGAATGAAAACATCTGTAGCTGCATATAAAAAAATAAGCTTTTCTTTATATTATACCACTAATTATAACTTCAACTCTGTTTTTCAGTGTTCTATCTTTCGATTATCTAACTCTATCAAGAACAGCGATTTTTCAAGTAGGTACGAAAAGCCGACAAAGGAGAAACCAGTTTACTTCAATGAAGAGAATCACGCAGAGCTCAATTGCATTTTGCACAACAATTTGAAAATAATATGAACGTTGTTATTTGACGTCACTTCATAAAAGGAGACGCCTATGGTTACTATCCCTCGAACAAATAAAAGATACACGTTTCTATATTCCACATAACCCATTTATTTTGCAATGCTTCTTCATCTTTATGCGGATTATCTGATGTACTAAGCTTGCACGGTCTGAAATTTTTTGCGAATTATTTTCAATTTTCAATGCGTATTATGCAATTCCAAAACTACCTCGAAGAACCAAATAAACCAGATTAAATCAATTAGAGTGAATTCCACGATCATTACAAAGTAGCGATCCTTTAATTGTTTTGAGGAGTGTAAATACTTTAGCGCAAGAACACAAGTTTCGAAAAAAAAATTATTGGAAGTCGGGATCAACTTGGTTTACAGATGGTAAAAACTTTCTAAGGATTGGAGAGGGATATACGGAGCTAAGACGATGACTTGAATCCCAGTTGGCCTTGCACATGGTTCGAGTAAAATTAATCGCTGAATGGCAAAGCCCAATTTCAATCAAATCAATTTTCGATAGGTATAGAGCTACAGGTGCGTTCTGAGAGGAGTAGTTATTTTCGAACCTAGGTAACATCAGGGATATCTTCTGAAAGGGAATCAGAAATCTCTTCAGTATTGTGGTTTGGAAAGTCTTCTATGATTCTTTTGGCATCAACGTTAGCTTATTTCAGGGTTCAGTTCTTGAACCCACTCAGTTTCTTATTCCATAAACGACCTCCTCAGTACGCTTCGTACCACCAGGTACACCAAAACTGGCATCGGCCAATCTTAGTGAGATCAGGTGAACGAGTTAATCCCAGTCAGATTACAGCCATCTTCCTCATTTTTCAGAGGAAGTATCTGTCAGATAGATGTCCTCATGTCAGTAGATTTCGGTCCTTTTGTCACTTTAACCACGTTCAATCCCTTCCAATGGGTTTTATAATTGAGATTATCTTCAAAGTGCCGTTGAGGTTGTGAGGACCTCACTCCACTGACAAATGGTTCAATTTGGGTCAGTGTGCGGTCATCTACCAATCTACCTGACGGGTTGAACTCGTCCATTCCTTGCTTGTGGATTGCTCTATATATTGTTACAGTAGTGATAAATAGGCATGCAAAATTGTTAGAAAAAATTGTCCTATAGTAATCTTTCACGATCTTCAATATAAATAGGCCACAGCGAGATTCCCTTGAGGCCAGCACTGGACAACAAAATCGAATAATAATTACACCAATTTCCCAATCAGACAACCCCGTTTTATCGACCCTGTCCCGAGGATTCATTCCCATTATAAATTTCACCGACACATTCCTGTATATATATGGTCCTGAACACGTGTAAACCCACCGATAATCTATGTACCTACCTATATAAATATAATTAGCGAAGAAAGGATTATTTTGATTTAATAGATCGGCTGCTGTTCGCATACCTCAATTTATTTTCTTATATTTTAGATCGCCACTCATACACCAGCAACGATTTCTGCTCTGCCTTTTCTTCGTTTTCTCTATCTCCGTAATTAACGTTGAAGAATTTATGTTTTATCGATGCATAATGGAGTTTATTCGATTAGGAAACAGCAGGAATGCCGCTCGGTGAATTGAAATCATCCCCGAGTACATCACATAAAAGGGGCTTTTTTCGACTAGCGAATGAAAACACAAGAAATTATTTGCAGAATCTAAAACGTTCGGATGGTGGGAATTGTTCCGAGCCATCAAAGAGATTCCCCCGTTTCTTGCCATTCTTAAATATTCGCTGCACTCTACAGATTGGAAAAGGATGCCAAGCTTTTTCACTCGAGACAAACAGGTGGTCTGCAAATTTCGTCTACTACTGCGGCAGACATTATCAAAGGCAATCGCATTAACTACGATGTCAAGTCAAGTCAAGTCAAAAACGTTTATTGATTTTTTGGGGTTTACATAATTAGGTAGTGATGGAGTTATGAGGGGGCCCTGCTATAGGCTTATACCTCTTCAGGGTTGGAATTTGTGTCTGTTGTTGTTGTTGAAGTTGTTGTAGTCGTGTGTCTTGGTTGTTTGTTCGTTATTCCGTTATAGTAGTCCGGGTCAGTTGCTGTGGTCGGTTATTCCGTAAGTTCGGGATGAGGTACTGAGGGAGGTTCTCGTATGATTCCAGTTCCTTGCAGGATGTGATCGTCCACTATCTGATGACCAGTGGGTATTCCTCCGGGATGTCTTGGATTTGCTCTGTCTGATTTTCCATCGCTCCCAGGAGTCTGGCTGGGAGAATCGGGAGCCTTTTCCTAGGAATCCTTCTGGATCCTCCACAGGTTGTCCATGGTGTGCTCAGAGTATCTATTGCAGCGGTGTTGTTGCTGTTCAACGTCCTTGGAGTTCCTGAAATCTGAGGTTGATTGGGGTAATATTTATTGAGTTGTATAGGTCTTAGGATGGGTAACACCATGGTAGGTTGTGTATATTACGAAGGATTCTTTTCTCGGTAGTTGGGATGCAGTGGAATTTTCTCGGAGGGAGCGTACAGTAGATCGTGGCCTTGTAATCCAGGATCGGCCTTATGAACAGTTTGTAGGTGTGTAGAAGGGTTTTACTATCACATCTTCCCAGCTTGCCTCTCAGAGCTTTTAGCAGATTTGCCTTTTTCCGGACTCTGTCCAGAGTTTCTCTTAGGTCGGTTTTCCAGAGAGTCCTCGTGAAGGTGACTCCCAAATAGGTCACTGAGTCTTGGAGTATGAGGTTCTCTCCTAAGAGTCTAAGGTTCAAGTTGTCAGTGTTAAGTTTAGGGCGATTAGTGGTGTTTGGGTGTCTAAAGAGAATGGGTTCGGCTTTGATGGGATTAATTTTGATACGCCACTTGTTGCACCATTGCTCGAAGTGGTCGATCATAGTTTGTAAGCTACGGGTGTTGGGAGCGGAGAAGTAGAGGATTGTATTGTCCACGTATCAGAGGATTTTTTTGGTTCGTTGGAGTGTCGTGAAAGTATATCAGAACTAGGGAAGGGGCTAGGATTGAGCCTTGGGGGACTCCGGATTTGGGAGTGAAAGGGGAGGATACGGAACTGCCGACATTAACGCGGATAAGTCGGTTCGATAGGTGAAGGCCACAAGTCGAATGAAGTGGTAAGTGTATTTGACTCTGGTTTTATATCATTATTAGGGGCGTGGCTTGGTTTCCCTTGATTGAATTACCTAACCTTGTTTGTGTACCTGTGAGGACAGGTAGCCAGATTTTATTGATATTAATTGCCTCTTTCTGCTGTTTTTGTATCAATCGACTATTTGTCTGATACAAAATGTACTACAAAGCATGGACATAATCTGGCAACACTGGCCGTGTTAGTATGACCTGACTTCGTGCTTTACAAATATAACATAAAAAGACCTCCTTATAACTTAGCTGATAACATATTGTTTAATAACTCCAAGGCGGTCAGCTAGTTAATCATATAAAAGTGTTGATCAATCCAGGTCATTCCTAGGGTTCTGTCCATCCAAGCAACAGAGTGCTCCAAAACATTATCATGCATAGTTTACGTGATCTTCCAGACGAGGCTACTTGTACAGAGTCGCACTAAGGAACGACCGTTTTCTTAAATCATATTCGGCTGGGTATAATAAAATTGTTTAGGTGGAGTTTACGGACATAAATTAGCAGTTTCTACAGCCGTATCAGTACCTTTCGTAAGTTTCAAACTTTAAAAAACCATATACGTACACAGCACAGGCGTTAAAACGTAACCCACGACTCCGACCCTTTAGCGATAAACCTGATTGGTCAGCGTAAGGAGGCTTGTTTATTTTACCCAACAGATACAAATGTGCGTGGTGATCGGGCTTTGATCAAGCATCTATCATCGTTTTGTTTCCTTTGTTTGCTAGATGGACAGAGTTTAGAAGATTTCTAATGCTGTTACAACTTCATCGAAACATCGATTCGTCGATTGCAACCAGATGCACGTCGAATGCTTCACACTATCGATTTAAAGGAATTGAAGAGACATGTGTAGCGCCAGAGAACTCATTCGAGTAATGAGTTCTCTGCCGATACCATAGATAACGTCTTCGTAATGGAATATGTCATCGTCCTTAATTGGTTTAAAGATGTTGAGAAATGGATCATTTGCCTACCGACCCAACAAAAAAATTTCCGGAAAGACTACGAGAATATTTTCCTAAAAGGTGTTTTTTTCACTTCTTGCTTCGTTAAATAACGAACAAGGAAACAACACCAACGAGTTTCGATAAAAAAATGTAAGATTATAATGAATACATTATCGAAGCCTGAAGTCAAGGAAATGCACCTCTTACGAATACTCCCAACAATCGATTCATTAAATTATCAACAGACTAATTTCATTATTTCATCTATGTAATAGAAAGCCAAGATAACTCCTGGATATCGCGGAACAGCGTCCACCAATATATTATACGTACACACACTTATATTTCCTGCTGTATAATTTCGAATGCCCTAAAGGCGTGTAGTAGGTATACTGACCCCGTATATATACCTGTTCATTCATAGAGATCGTGGGAACCTCGTCAACTAAATATATGTGAATGTACCTGCCCTCTCTTTCCGCTACTGATCAAAACCTACCTTTCTCTCTTCAATTTTCCAAAGTAGCTCGAGGCCCGAGCGCTTATGCGCGCTGCTCGTTTGTTTTTATTCTTATTCTAATCTTTGTTTAATTCCGTAGTATTATCGACTGTCTATTTTTAATTCAGATGATATACTGTTACTTTATACGCTTGGTATTAAGACATTTTTGTGATTCCATTTCTTGGTTCGCCAGAGACGTAGAAAGAAACTGGCTCGAATGAGGCAATACTTTTTTCTATAAGCAGGCAATTGAAAACACGTTTCCTTCGCCAGAACAAAAATACTGTCTCAAGACGTGCGTTTCGCCAACCAAGTTAACATCATCAGGAGATGAGTAAAATCCACCGACAGAGGTTCCAAATTCTACTTATCAAGTTTACAGTTGTGTTTGAATTATTTCGAATTCTTTAAAGCAATACGAATCCGCATTGATTTAGAGAAAGTCACACTCAATATGTATAGGGTCCGCCATCTAACTTTTTTTTTCAACTAGTGCTTATTTCGTGAATGGTAACACTTAGCTCATGTTTGATTTGACAGATAATTAGTTTTATCCTTCCGCTGAACGAATATGGTTGTGTATACGCTTGAACAACGCTGGGAAATATTGCGACATTACTTTGAAAATCATGGTAATGTTGCAGAATGTGTGCGAAAATTGCGTACGGATTTTGGAAGAAGAGAAGCACCGTCAGCTCCGTATGTTCGTTATCTTGTGAAAAAAGTGAAAGAAACTGGCATCCTCATCGATAAACCAAAGCGTGAAAAGCCAAAAACAGTGCGTACACCCGAGAATATTGCTGCTGTGGCAGAAAGTGTGCGTGAAGCGCCATCAACAT
>WOGR01011248.1:0-10625 GCA_015342045.1 Leptinotarsa lineolata | reverse complement strand
AATGGAATAAATTCATTATTTCGGTTACTATACATAATTTGAAAAAATCACGAAACACGTCAAATATAAATTATAATTTGACATACTCCAACGGAAAAATGCCACCCCTATATTCAAACCATGTCTAATGACAGGTACCACCCTCTAAGTTTTCAAATAGGAAGTATAGGCTTGTGATATATCGTTTGAAAAGTCTCTTCATGCGCTATTCAAAAATGTTATAAATGTTATCGCTTTTGACTTCATTGCAACAATTGAGATAAGATCATGTGGTTACAGGAATTTGATGAAATACACTCAAAACTTATTGTAAATTACACAAAACTTATTTCATGTTGAGGTATTGATAATAAAAAACGAGCAAAAGCAATACCAATGTTCTTTTCAGATAGTATCCTCCAAAAAACTGTACACAATTTCCGTGGCAACGTTAGTTTAAAACTCCTTGTCGAATAGTTTTGTATGTTACAACATTAGTTGTCAGTATTTTGATTCCAGTTCAAAGTACGTTATCTTCAAGTCACATTACCAAATTAATGTTCGGCAATACCTCGCTACAACATTCCCCAATCGGTGGATAGGGAGGCGAGGATTGATTGAATGGCCAGCGCGATCACCTGATCTTTCATCATTGAGTATCTTTTTATGAGGATAAGTAAAGAGCAATGTGTACAAAAATAAACCTTCAGATTTGAATGACTCAAAAGAACGAATAACGCTTGTGATTAGGTCGGTCGCGCCTGATATGTTGAATAATGTTAGAAGACAGTTTTTTATTCGGGATTAGGATGTTGCCAAGACGTTCGCGTTGAAAATTCTGAACATACACTCCGTTAACATCCATAGTTTTTTTTTTGTATTCTTCATTTCATCACGTTTTGCATTATATTTTAGTTTTTGAGTGTATTTTATCGAAATTCGGTGATTTATTTTATCTCAATTATTGAAATGAATTCAAGAGCAATAACATTTTTGAATAGAGAATGAAGAGACCTTTCAAACGATATGTCACAAACTTATACTTCCTCTTCAAAAAATTCGGGGTTGTACCTGTCATTCGAAGGGGGTTGAAGGTAGTGATGACATTTTTACGTTGAAGTATGATGAATTATAATTTAAATTTGACGTGTTCCGGGATTTTCACAAATATGTACAGTAACCGAAATAATGAATTTAGTCCAGTTGGATTTTACACACTGTATAACCAAAATAATAAGGAATTATTTGGCATTTGGCACTAACGATCTTTATTCAGGAGAATTTTTGGATTAGGATTACAAAATTTTGTTGAGAGTACATATATTTGCTCAACTTTTTTCTTCATCATCACTCATCCTTTCCTGTTTATAAATTTCTGAAAATGCCATGTATTTTGCCATATTCCACATATCAATCTATGGTATATTTTATAATTATCTAGTATTCCTATTTTTCATACAGTCATATTTTTCAGTTTGCTCGAATTAAAATGTTTCATCAGTTCCACACAAATTAATTTTTCAGTGGATAAATGTATACTGAAACTCAATAAGTCTCCTTGTAAATACTAATACCAGCATACTTCCATCCGTAAATAATATGTCTTCTGGCTACACTCAGAGTAAAATATTTAATAAATCATGTTTTGCCATTCTCGAAAGAGGTACTTGAGAAATATATGATAGAAACACTTACAATTTCTGTAATTTTGTCAGTTGACCATTCACCAACATTTGGCTGACCGTCTGTCAGGAAAACAATCATTGGTTGATGTTTCTTCTCTTTCGTGGATTCATTTTTCGTATTAACTTTAACCAGATGTAGCCCAGTTTCCAGTCCACCTATAATGTTGGTAGCACCCCAACTTTTGATTTTTTCGATAACATTCTTCGCTTTCTTCAAAGTTTCATTATTAGCGATAATAGCAGGTGGTAATTCGCTTTTCTACAACAAAAACACTTATATACTCTTCAGTGTTGACAAAACCACTTTGGTAGGCGTTTTCGACTACCAAATTTATCGACGTTTTTACAGACAGCCCTTCTCGATTTTTTTTCATTTTAGTAATCATGATAATTATATCCACATCTAATCACTATCTATTTCCATGATATTGATCTTTGTGTATTTCATAATGGAAAACTACCAAATGAAAAGATTGTTTTTTAGTACGAGTATAACTAACGTCATCAACAGAATAATGACAAATGTTTCAAATTTTTTTGTAACGGGAATATAATATATTTTCAATATATGAACAATTAGTCCCGAAATCTTGAAAATAACTTCAATAAAACTTTTTGGAAATATTGAGGATTGAAATCATAATTGAATATTGAATATTATCGAATATCCTTTGAAAGTATTGTAAGTATGTATGAATCAAAATTGATTTTCGATTCTCATTTTTCGGTGAAAATATACTACTTTTGAACATAAATTAATGAGTTTTTCGAAGTAATGATTGATTATATAGAATTGTGGAAATTTTGATTCCGCCGATTTTGAATGGTCATAAAAAATTATTATATTTCTGATAACTCCCTGATGAAAAGTCACCTACCAGTATATAGAATTGTGGAAATTTTGATTTCGCCGATTTTGAATGGTCATAAAAAATTATTATATTTCTGATAACTCCCTGATGAAAAGTCACCTACCAGTAAGTCTTCAAACGGATCTTGAATATTGCTTATTTCAACCATCTTACTATTTCCTGTTTCGATATTCCAAACAAACACATCATTGTTGAATTCTACTATGTTGAAAACATCTCCCTCACGAATTTCGTCCAATATACTGTTCATAGCATCTTTCAGTTGATGTATTTTCTCTCCGCTCATACTACTGCTGGTGTCCAAAACAAAAACCACTTGTTTGGGAAGAGGTTCCAAATCTTCAGGAGCGAAGAAATGAACAAAATATCCATCTTGAAGTAAAACCTGGAAAAAAGTTTTGTAGGTGGATATGAATATTTCAAATTTTTGATAGCTTATGTTACAAGGGGAACGATGAACTAAACATTTTTGAATTCCATTTTAATATTGTAGAATTGACTTCTGCTTGGTGAAAAATTAATTTAATGAATATTTTCAATTTTTCAGTTGGCCTAAAAATTAGGTGAAAATCTTGTTTTTCAGTTACCTTACCTTTTACATTCATGATATCTAAAATATCAAGAAGAAAAGTTGTTCAGGGTGAGAAATAATGACTTAAATTTTCAAAACAAATAACGTCTCTGATCAAACCATCATTTTCCTGGCTTTTTTTATAGAAATGAAATCGAATGAACTTGTTATGCATAAATTATATTTGTGAATGAATATAACTTATTTCGTTAAACCAAAAAAATTATCTCAGAATCGAAATCGAAAAATTTTTATTGGATTTTTAGTGTAAATTTAATGATGAAATCTAGAGATGCTGATTGTTAACCAGAGCCCAAACACAACGCGTTTATGATTCAACACCACACAACGATGTCTCTGAAAAATAGAGGACGTATCTCGTCGGCCGCCGATGTCATAGCTTAGCTTTGCAACTGACTGCCCGCGGAAGCCTCGTTTATCATTAATTTTCGAGGATTGGGTTCTTCGTCGATCCTATAGATGGCGTCTTCATAAGGAGAGATGTCATTACCCTCACTTGTCCTTTGAGGACAGTTGAATTTGTGATTCAACTAACCTAGTACTACTAATAAGACCTATGGCGGATCGAAATAGTGCTGTCTGATGTTGAATCATGAATGCGTTGTATTTGGGTTCTGGTTCACAACTAATAGCCGAGCAGTGAAACTTGCAGTAAAAAAGGACTAATTTCGTCCGCATTGGATGTCGAAGCTTGGCTTTGCAACTGGAAAGCCTCGTTTATCATTGAATTTTAAAGATCAAGTTCTCTGTTGACCCTATGGATGGCGTCTTCATAAGAACTTATAAATAACCTTTCCAAGATGAAGAAACATAAGGTAACTCAATGAACGCACTGTATTCAGAAAAAATGAACAAGATTTTTCAATAGTGAGTGAATGAATTCGATTTTCTGGAAGACAGTATGAAGTTGAATTTTTCAGAAGGGATGGCATTCCAGAACTTCCTTCAAAGTTTGGAAAATTGTGATGCAAATATTATCCTGTTCGGAAAGGTATCTGACAGAAGATGTTGATTTTTCGAAGGCATAGAGTAACAAAATGAAAAAGATTTTCAAAAAAAAATGTAGTTCTGGGACTGATCAAAACTTGAATAAATGAAGCATGCCTGATTTCCACCAGACATGCTACAGATTGATCATAGAAAAGTGGTGAATTGAATCATTTATCGTCACTATGTGACATTCGATGATGAGAAAGGAGCTATCTGTTTGATCACCCAAGTAATCAAAATTGATCATAAGAAAAGATTCGGAATCAAAATCTTCATTTTCCAATTCTCCAAAAACTCTTGAGGAAACAATGGAGTTGATAGAAAATAAAATCAAAAATGAATTTCAGGCATGATGTGGAAATCTACAAAGGATTGTGTTAGTGTTTGAGTGAAATTTATAGACCTAATAGAATGTTACTAAACAAATCTCCTGAGGGAAAAAATCATCTGCGAAACCTCCAAAAATGACAAGTCAGTCTATATAATACTTTGGAGATTCACCTCGAATTACTATCAAAGCAAAAATTTCGACGCAGAAAATGATTAAATCTGGCTATTGATAAAATGATGAAATCGCCATACTTATGTTCAGAAAAGTAGTTGCTCTGGCTCAGAAAATAGAAAAGAGTAGCAGCTCATCTTGAAATTACGGGGTATCACTCCAAATGAATTCATGAACCCAAAACAAACGAACTGCACATATTTGTTACTGCCACCGAACTTTCTGCAGCCTTGTTAAACATGATAGTATTCCAAGAAGTCGATAATTATTTTGAATCGATAAATGAGATTTGGAAAAATACTGAAATACACAGACACAATTAAGATGAGAACCCAGCTTGGTCAATATTGCTGATGAGTGTATCGTAGAAACACGCAAAATGGTGATTTCTATATCATATTTCATATTTTCACCCATTCTGAGAAAGACTCGCAAAATTAGAAGTCCTCCGGTGGAATGACCGAAATAGAAAAAGGAAACAATGGTGCAAATTTATTCAATGACAGTGTTTTTCAATAGGAATCTGAAATCTACGGTGATTTATTCAAAATCAAAGAAATACAGAGTATTTCGATCCTGAGAGAAAAACCAAATATTTCAGAAGATTGCCATGAATATACCGAAAAATTATTACTTGCTATCCTGAATTTGCCAGTCGGCAAGACGTTAACATAGTTTCAAATAACCTTGAAAGAGGATAGTTGATACCTGCATTAGATCAATGCTAAAAAATATAAGAAAATGGGTTTTGTTACCAGAAAAAAGCTCTTCAAATCTAGAAAAAATATTCCGTTAATAGATAGGATGAAATAGCAAACTATTCTTAACAGTAAGCCAACTCATTCTCTCACAACTAAATCGTCAACTACGGCTTCACGCAGATTCCTACCCAGAAGAAGTTCTATTGGAAAAATATTATCAGATAACAGTACAAATCTAGAAAGCGCCACTTGAGCTTTCAACTGGATTCTTTCTACGATTATGGCCATTATACTCTGGAAACTTAAATGTCGTTCATCGCCATTTATAGGTGGTAGTTGTGAGCACTTAATTGATCGCTTCAAACGAGATCTCATGGTTGTGCTGCAATATCAACATCCAACGGACGAAGTTCCTTGGGCAGTTTTCATTGAAGCCGAGTTCATAGTCAAAAGCTACAATTTGACTTCAGTATCAGATAAACCTAATGATCCAACAAATATGACTCCATGAGTGAAATGTGGAACCCCTACCGGTAATGATTCTATAAATTGATGGATGAAGCTGTTACTACGTTACTACGTTACTACGAAAGATGAGAAGTGAAACTTTCTATGTTTCTTAATTAATGTGAAATTAGCCACCGTTTTCTGGCCACTCTTTCTGACGTAGGAAAAATTTTATGTGGGATAGAGGAGCAAACGCGAGCGGTGTTGTCAGACTTCTACTTTCTCAGTTCCTGATGATTGAAGTCCTTCCGGTGTGTAACATCATTCTACGGAAACATCATCTGTTTGTTCTATACAATGCTCAACATACAGTCATATTCTAACTACAATGAATCCTTGAAGAGACTATCTGTAATCTACCCAAAATATTTCGAATGTCAAAAATTCTTATATTTCACAAAAAAGAAGACATACAAAAGATTATATATACCGGGTCAAAACAATTTGTTTGACCGCAATAGGCGAGGAAAAATAATTTCTCGATGCGATCATCACTGAACTATCAGCAATATTTCGACTGCCAAAAATTCTTGAAATTCACAAAAATAAAGACATACAGATGAAATTATATACAGGGTCTAAACAATTTGTTTGGCCGTAATAGGCGAGGAGAAAAGAATGTCTGAAAAAACTTCAAGCAAAGTATCCGAAATATTTCGAGTGCTAAAAATTAGTAGGCTTTGTAGAAAAGAAGACATACAGAAAGTCATATATACAGTGTCAAATCAATTTGACACTGCATATATGACACTGACAACATTCCAAGTAAAATTCTCGAAATATTTCGAGTTTCAAAAAATATTGAGCTTTGTCGGGAAGACGACATGAAGTTGGTATTATATACAGCGTCGAATCAAGTCGTTTGACCAAAATGATTCATTGTGAGAGTGTGGCTGAGCCAAAAATGAGTAAATTTCTTTTTGTGCCAAAAAATTGAGCTCTGTTTTCGACAACAGACATGTCGAAGTTCATATCTACAAAGTCAAATCAATTTGTTTGGCCGTAATAGACGAGGAAAAAATAATTTCATCAGTTCGGACTTCCATTGTCTAATATTGTATAAAATGATTTGAAATCCCTGAAAAGAGTAGCTACTTTTTAAATTTTCAATTGTATTGTTTATTTCAGGGATTTCAAATCATTTCATACAATATCGGACAATGGAAGTTCGAACTGATGAAATTCACCACGAAACATTGTCATTCACCTTCAAACAAAAAAAAAAAATAATTTCTCGACGTGACTATCAGTAAACTATTAGAAATATTTCAAATGCCAAAATTTATTGTATTTCGCAAAAGAGAAGATATACAGATGAAATATAAACAGGGTCAAAACGATTTGTTTGGCTGTAATAGGCGAGAAGAAAAATAACAAAAGCAAAAACTTCAAGCAGAGTATCCGAAATATTTTGAGTGCCAAAAATTAGTAGGTTTTGTAGGAAAGGAGACATATAGAAAGTTATATATATACCGCATAAAATCAATTTGTTTGGCCGTAATAAGTGAAGGAAAAATTTATGTCTGACAACATTTCAAGTAAAATTCACGAAATATTTTGAGTTTTAAAAACTATTGAGTTATCGATAGAAAAATTAAATATATTCTCGTATTATAATTACTCGAAAACTGAAGGCGTTGCCACGAAACAAAACATTCAGTTGAAAAGACCATGAAAAATAACGAATAATTCCGTTATCCAATCCTTTTGGATCACTGTCGGTATATAGAAAGAAAAATTAAATATATTCTCGTACAATAAGTACTCGAAAACTGAAGGCAATGCCAAGAAACAAAAAGTATACTTGCAAATTCCACAAAAAACTTAACTATATGGTAATAGGATACTTCCGGAGCCCCGTCAGGACGTTGAAAAATAAAATATATTTTTCCCTGGACATACTTTTTCAGGAATGTCGAGATATAAACAATTCTATTTGTAATATATTCAATACAACCAACATAATTCGCAAATCAATATCTGATTCTGTTTTTTGTACTGGAATGCAAGATTTGTGGCATGTTCTATTACAATTTATACATTTTCGAATACAAATGTTATCAAATATTATAAATCTTCCGCAAAATGAACATTTTTTAGACATGTCGTCGGACGACCTAATAATAACATTTTTTTTGTTATTTCTATATTTTATCATATCTATGTTATTTTGAAGTGATCTTTCGTTGACTATACTGTCGAAAAAATATAAAATGAAGGGACCACAACTGAATCCATCCTTTTGTAATCCGTGATTTAATAGCTTAGAAGACCAATTTCCGATATTTATCAACCCGTCGTTCGAATCGTTTTGAAACTTTAAATATTTCGTAGATTTATTCCAATATAAATTTGTCTTTTTAGCAGTAGGTCCTAGTGGATTCAAATATGTAAATTACTTTTTTGAGAAGTCCACAACGGAAAGGCAAAAATGATGTAAGTGTGGTTTAGGGGTAACGACTGAATAATTTTGTAAAACAAGTAGAACAATTTTATTACTATTTATTCGAAAATTTTGAATATCAATATGATTCTCACCAGAAGCGAACAAAAAAAAACGAGTAGCCAATAAACATGGAACAATTTGATATCGCATCATTTCTGAATTCAGAATGTTCAAAAATATGTCTATTAAAAATTTTGGTAACCACTGTTCCGTTGAGGGAATTTGAAAGTCTTCGCTGGTTACTTCTTTGACAATCGTATCAAATCTCTCGAATTCTGCTATAATATAATTTTTTCCAATATCGCAGTCTTCGCAGTCTTCTACTAATCCGTTGCTCATTATATTGATATCATTTTCGCTGGTCCATATGTATATTGATGGATGTTTTGTGACATTTGCCAAATACGTCAACATATAAAAATAAAAAAATCTCTGCACTTTCTTGCGAATGACTCCCCATGTATTTTTGTCTCTAAAAATGCGTTCAATTTCAATACATTTGGTGGTGTAAACAATAAAATCACACCAATCCCTATTCGTTACTTCCAGAAGACTTTGAACTTGGAAATAATATTCGTGGGACGTTTTAAATTTTTGGGTAGAGAAGTCATAATAAGAAAGTAGGCCGTTTCTTATGGCGACTTCAGGATCCATATGCTTTATTTTAAAAGGGCACTTTATTTCGATCATACCGTTATTTTCGATTAGTCCATCTGGTTAACCGGCTATAAACTGAAAATCTTGCTGAATGACGAATCCAGCAGTATAACAACAAATACCTTTGGATTTTTCATAAGCCAATCTCGCATACTTCTCATTTGTTTTTCTGTACGATATTTGCATTGCTGTAACCTTAGGTTGGGTAGTAATCGTGGTGATAAGTTTTTTGATAGTCGGGTCTTTACTACATTTCACAACTTTTCCGAAGAGGGATGCTGTTATTCTTTACCGTCTCTCCTCGAACCATTTAGAAATATCGGATTCATTTCTAGTCTCCATTTAGATATGAAGAAGTTCTTCAAAGGTTTTTCTACAGTTATTTTCAAAAAATTTAGAACAGAGAGATCGTTCCGGATTCATGTTACCATCGGAGAAGTGAATTGCACCTTTTGAAGCTAGGTACAAAGGTATGGATCACTTTCAACTTTTATAGGGTTATTTTCACAGCAAGCATGAATCCACCCTTCACAATTATCACACCCGTACCAAAGAGCTGTTTCATATAAATATCCGATACCGCAATAAAGACACGAAGGTTCTTTTCTGGAACTCAACAGTTTTTTTAAATCACTTCCCTCAAAATTGGTTTGATCCATCTTCAATTTTTTTTTACCATATTTCTTTTGAAGCCAAACCTATATTCAATGAATCATCCCCTTTACGTTTTGTGGGCTTCTTGGAACCAATGTTTCTACTATTCAACCCTAATTTTTCGTCTTTGTAGGCGAAAAGAACATATTTCCTAATTTTTCTTAGTACTCGGCTACATTTTTGTCCCATATGTTTCTTCAGTATAGTATTTTTGACAATACCAAAAAATCTTTCAACGGGAGCAATACTCTTTCGTTTGCTGTCTTTCATTATTAAAAAACTTCAAAGAGAAACGTAGGGCAAATATTTTTCGAGCACAATATCGGAAAAATTTGTGTTGAAATATATATTATTTGAACATTTTTCGACGGTATCATGAACAATTGAATCATTCTATTTCGAAGCACCTCCTTTAAAATATTTAAAAAACGGACTCTCTCTATATAAAATATTGCCAGTAAAGGACTCTCCTATCTTAATGATATCATCCGTACCGGTACTACAATCTTCTGCCTCCCACGATTCATAGTCATTACAACATATATTCAATAATGAGGTAAAACATAATTCGTATTGTGGCGTTTCCGTTAGCGAAATCAAAATAATATACACATTTTTAAACCAATCAACAAATGTTGACCATTCGGTTATTTTGTGAGCTGCCGCTAATATTTGTTTGACGTGTGCTCAGGCGATTTCGTTAGAATAATGTTCATTTATATCCTTAGACATAATACGAAGCATGTGGAAACAACAAATAGAAATTTTTACTTTATCTTTGGGAAACGAATGTAATTCATTTGAAATTACCTTGTGAGTGAGAACTAAATAATCCTGAAGACCCATAGAATCCCAGGCGATGGGTATAGCGTTTAAAAACGCGAAGCTAAAATCAACAACGACACATTGGAAAACGGGATATTTTTTTAGAGTTGTAGATAGTACCTATATATGATTACATTTCAAAAGCCAGGAGGCAATTGAACCTGCGTCTTGATCACATGACACCATCTCAAGAACAGAACATACTCGATTATTTC
>WOGR01011247.1:0-10625 GCA_015342045.1 Leptinotarsa lineolata | reverse complement strand
ATCCATCATTATTCGTTTAGGTGTCCCAAAACACGATAAAATATGTTGTAGCTTTTCACGAGACTCAGCAGTAGTTACGGTTTTCATGGGCATGAGGATGCAATACTTGGTGAACGCATCTACAATTACCAAAATATGCTTAGAACCCTCAGTTGACACCGGTAATGGATCCAAGCAGTACAAGTGTAACGTGTGGAATGGTTCTGTGAGAATTTTGACCGGATGCAAAAATCCCTGTAAAGGTCCAGTCCTTGTCTTTTTCACAGCTCAAATAACGCAATGTTTGATATAACATTTGACAAATTGCCTCATTCGTGGAAACCAAAAATATTCAGCAATCGACTAGTATGTTTTCTCGTATCCAACATAACATTGTTCATCGTGGAATATGCAAAGGAGGCCCAAACGAATTTGTCTGGGAACAAACCATTGCAAATTAACTGTTCCATCTTCAATGTTGTATTTGTGATATAACATTTCATCCTTTTCAACATACTGATTCGTATCGAGGTTGCCATCCATCAGTTTTTGTAATGAACTCTGAATCTCTTCATTCCTTTTTGTTCTGTGTATGCCCAGTTATTATGTAAAACTCGAAGAATTGCTTGTAGATCACTCCAGAACTTGGCAGGAATATCAACTTCAGATAACCCAGAACTAAATCCTTCAGAAATTCTATGAATACCTGGTACGAATGATACTTACTTCAAAGAGATTTAAAAATTTATCAAAAATCAGCGATAAGTCAGCGCCAGTATCAATCAAAGCCCTGAACTGGTGGCCATCAATAACAACTTTCGTTGAACTCACAGTACTTCAGTTTCTTTTTTAAATACTTATACATAAAAACAAAACAAGTTAGTATAGAATACCTACTTTAAAAATAGCTCCAAAATAATATAACTTGTCTCCAAATTTATGTAGCTTAAAACTTGGCAAGGTACCAATGACTACTTCATGACTAACAGGATCTACAAATATAGGAAATTTGTATCAAAAAGTATATTTATTACATAATTATATTTAGGATAAAGAAAATAACTGATTTCTACTAATTTTTTTTCAATTTGTTATGATCGGTTTCAGTTTGTTAAAGCATTTTCATATAAACTTCGGTTTATCAAATCGGAACCGGTTGTAACAAATAAAAAAATTTAGTAGAGATCAGAAAAAATTATTTTTTTATCCCATATTCAATATGAATTTCTACAAAATAAATAGATCATCATGATTCCCTACAGTCTATATCGTCGTGTGTTCGTAGATCTTTTGCTAGAAAAATCCTCACTTATTTAGTTTGTAGTACATGTTCAAGAGTTAGCAAAAACGTATGTGACTTTCTGGAACTTCAACTAGCGTTTCTTACTATGACTGACAACCAGTCCGTGCAAAGCTTGTAGTTGAATCATCTGAAATTAGAACTTTTAACAGGTGATAATCAACTGTATGCCAAATTTACGCAAAACTGACAAAACTGACAAGTATAGTTGAGGCACCAGTCAATCTATTGATAACACTGATAATTTTCCAACATGACTCAACCTCATACAGAAGCACGAAACTCTTAAGAAGGTTCGACATAGATGAACACTTCAATCTAGCAGACCATCATTATAATCTTCATGCATTCATTATTCACTGTGGTTCTGGCGTTGAGTCTGGTCATTAATGGTCAAGGATGAAACGGACTGGTTTGATTTTGACGATAGTCGTGTCACAAAATTTTCTGGTGATATCTTGAATTTATTGGAACCTTTGGAGACACCCTACATTTTGTTTTATGAAAGAGAGGACATTGGCAGATAGAGATCTTCAGATGATGTGGTGCTGCAGGTTTTCCGGATTTTTCTGCAGCACAAAAAACAAATTTTTGTTACTTTTTGAATTTTGAATTACCACTAATAAATACCTTCATTTTTGTAGAAAATATATCATCAATCGAACAAGTTAAATAAATATATTTATTGAAAAATAAATCCCGACAATGAAAGATAATATTCAATATTTGAAAATACCAGAACAACGATATATGAAGATATGATTTGTCTGAATGGCACACAAT
This sequence comes from Leptinotarsa lineolata, assembly GCA_015342045.1. Lineage (NCBI taxonomy): Eukaryota > Metazoa > Arthropoda > Insecta > Coleoptera > Chrysomelidae > Leptinotarsa > Leptinotarsa lineolata. Next base: position 8,563 of record WOGR01011247.1, on the reverse strand, counting down.
AAAAACCATTTTGATGGTGATGATTTTATTTGAACAATGAATTCCTTTAATAATGAAACAAGGAAAAATATTTCATATGAAAGAAAACAAATGATACGGCTATGAATAAAACGTGATAATTAGTGTTCATTAAATATATTCAGATAAGAAGGCTATTACTATGAAATATTCTTCTGTTAAGTTAATTTTGGTTTGAAGTAACTGACCCAACAGGATCTTTTTGGAATAAAAAACAACAATAAGGTGGAAATTTTTCTTTTCGTTGCACCAACTTCAGAATCTGATTATTTCCTCAGTTTATCCATGGAAAGTAAAATACCTGTAACTGCCTTATACTGCTTTGTGGGAACTGCACAATGAATACAATGAAACATTAAACCGCCAATTACATATGTCAACAACATTATCGAATTTGATATTGACATATTCAAGAAGTCAATGTGAATGCGACAAACAACCCGGGGCAAATGATTTTATATTTTCCATCATTGAGATAACCTCAGGACCGGTGAACTTGAAATAGTACCACATTCTTGTTGATGAGAATTTGCATTTAGCATATCAAAATTAATTAACAGTACTAACAGTAAATATATTAAATATTTACACAATAATTGTGGCGTCAACGATAAAGTTGTTTTTGATGGATATCATAATGATGGAACCTAACATCTGATGGAATTCGTTTTATAGATATGAAAGTTACACTTCGATTGATTATTTATTTGACAAATGTATGTTCCTAATGAAGAATGTTCAGAAAACGACTACCGTAGGAAGGGGTAACTTTGGGACTGGAAGGGGTAATTTTGGGACAGCGGGTAAATTTCAGTTTCTGGAAAATCCCTGAGGAACACACTGATATATTTCAGCCTGCAAGCACGTGCTTTGTGTAGGTCTGTATAGTACTGCTAACTGGTGGCAGTTTTCAGAAAGTTCAAAATATAAAGATAATCATGTTTTTCAAAGTATTTTGTCAAATAACCGTTTGATTGTAAATTATCAGCTCCACAAGGAGTAACTTTGGGACTGTCCCAGAGTTACCCCATAGTCTGCATACTATTTTTTTATTGGTTCGTTTTTTTAGGATATCATTGGACAATGATGTTCAGAAATCCTGAAAGACTTCTTGGCACAAGGCTATACAAAAATTACACGGAAGAAAACTTACAAAACGCCTCGCTAACGATTAGAAACAAGACACTGTCGATACGAAATACAGCCTCCAAATACGGAATACCACAGAATACTCTACATCTGTAATCTCAATAGAAGCATACCAAGGCTGTTGATTCTTTGCTGAAGAAAAAAAACAGTTTTTAGCTCACATTGTTGCCGTATCGTGGCTTTCCAGTTAACAACTTTGATTTACGTTGTATTGTAAAATCGTACCTTGACAGTATTAGAAGAAACCAAGCTCGCTTCAAAAAGAAATAATTGGACAGAGTCGTTTTTGAAGCGTTACAAAGCCATACTTACACAAAAAACCGCTGAAAATATTTCCTATAGTAGAGCAGCCACTGACGAGCAAGTTGTAAATAATTTTTTTGGCATTTTGGAGACTGAACCTAATGGAATTACAAAGAAAAACATTTGGAATTATGACGAGACAAACCTTATCGATGAGCCTGGTGCTGTGAAAATAATGACCAAAAGAGTAATTGAATATCCTGAGAGAATACAGAACTCGTCTAAAGCTTGTACATCCATTATGGCATGTGGAAATGCTGCCGGAGTAATATCTCCACTTTATGTAAACTACAACGCAGACAATTTATGGTCAACCTGGACTGAGAATGGGCTCCTAGGTACTCGATATAATGAGACGAAATCGAGTTAGTTTGATAGTCAATCCTTTGAAGATTAGTTTGTGTCATTTATGCTACCAATTCTCAAGAAGCAGGAAGGGCCAAAGGCAATTATTGGTGACAAACTCAGCTCTCTCATATAAATATGGAAGTTTTTGATCAATGTGAGATGAATAACATCAAGTTCATTGCGTTGCCACCAAATGCGACTCATCTTCTGCGACCACTAGACACTATATGTTACGTTCTTTCGTCCCATGAAGGTAGATTGGAGAAAGATTTCGGAGGACTGGGATAAAACAGCAGCTGGGTCGCTGTACTCCGATACCAAAAGACCAATTTCCTATTATTTTGAAAACTCTATGGGGCGATATGATCAAACGCCCAAACAATCTTGTTGGCGGCTTCCGCAAATCAGGAATTTACTCCACAGACACACAGCCAGTTCTAAAGAGGTTACCATCTGAAAGTTTTGACAGATGAATTCCTTCTCTTGTTGGTGAAAGTTTTCTACGATAAATTTCTAAGAAAAGTCGGAAGGCCACCGAATCTTCAGATGAGTTAAAAGTAGTTTGTCAACAGATCAGGTACCCGTCGATGATGACCAACCATCCACTACAACTGGAGTGAAAGCTCGACCGTGTGTCATGAGAGGACGACCAGATTTCTTCTTCTTCTTTGTGTTTCATTGTATTTGCTTCCTTTTGGTGCAGTAGATCAAACGACCAGATTTGAAAACACTTAAGAAACTAAAAAATAAGAACACTGATAGCAGTAGCGAAGAAGATGATAGGGTTTCTCTTCAAGATACTGAAGACTCGAAAACGTTCAGTGAATCGAAAATCAGTTAGCCTCATCTATTGATTCCCAATCTCTGGAAGGATTGTTCAATTTGAAGAAAACGGCGAAGTATCAATATCGGCCATGAGGAAATCGGCTTAAAATTGGAAATGTTCAACAAATTTTCAAAGTGAAAGAGCTGCAAGTTGACAATGACTGAATTGTACGGACGTTCACGCTTAGTAAAGTTTCTGAGCCTCATTTCACTTGTGATTTCTTATGGAGATAATGCAACTATATAATATTGATGGGATAACATTGATACATTATGTTTCTTGATGTTTCCAATGAAAATAATGCACTGTCCCAATGTTACCCCTATCAATAGGGTGATTGGAACGAATTAAATTTTTTTCAGTAAAATACCATAGCTTCTGAAATTATTATTTTGCTATATTCTGTAAGTGGAAGACTGAACTGATATATTAATGATTTTTTCAGCATTTTAACTTTGAAAATAAAAAAAGAAGCAGCGTAAAACCTTAAAAAGTGTCGCAAAGTTACTCCTGCACACGGTATTTTTTACATTATTTTGATAGACTTTAAGTAATTATTAAATTGTGAATCAGCAACTTGTTGTCAATACTGAGCTTGAAGATCCGTGCGTTGGATCACCAAGCTCATGTTTTCCTGACAATTCAGGCGCCTATCCAGGATAACTTCCAGATATCGCGTGCTTTTCTGCTCGACAACGAGGTCATCCTTAACTCGCAACTTCCCGTGGATTTTCAGGTTCATAAATTTCCTCGATAAGTTGACGAGATCTGTCTTCTTCGGGAGACCCTTCCGCGGCAGGTTACGTAGTAAAACTGCCTCATCAATGCCTGGGGCTTCCCCAGGCGCTTGATGGTAGCAATCACCTCCTCGACATCTGTGATCCACTTGAGTAGTGTCGGCTCCGGTATCGTTGGATGTCTTTATAGATATTAGGCATTTCTCTGTGATGATCACAGTCATCGGGATCTACCTGGTGAACACTGACGAAGTATTCCCCGAATAACTGAGCTTTTTGATGGTCCATCAACGCGTGTACATCTCCTTTGTCTATGGTGGGGATGGTCTCAAACTGTTTATCCCGTCTTTTGACCATCCTCCACACAGAGTGGTCATGCACGCTGAGGCTCTCGAGTTTATTCCTCCACCTTCTGTTGGTGAACTCAATAATGCGCTCGTCGACCTCCGCAGCAACATGGGTGTTTTTGTTTAATGAGTTCAACAACATCAAGCGGAAGGATATCCAGATCGCCCTTCACTACGATCTTCCTCGTAGAGACGTCTCTAGAACGCTGTACGTTCTGAATGAATTGACCACAGTCCACATCTATCTCGTTTTTGTTGATGTCATTTTTAATATATGTTAGTGTGTTCATAGACACCCTAAACTCCGTCCAATCCGTGCTCTTATAGTCGAACTTATGCTTTTTGGTTTTAGGACATGCTCTGTTCAGACTGAAGAGCACCGGACAATGGTCAGAGCTCAGTTCGTCCACGGTGGTCAATTCACCCAAATCCCGTACATTCTTGTTCAATACGAGGTCGATCGTAGTGGGTGTCGAACCATTCCAGGGGTAGTAGGTTGGCTCTTCGCTGTGAAAGTAAACCAGTAGTGGAAAGAGAATTTGAAGGGAAACGAGGTACTACAAGCCCCCTTTTCATTTACATATGTCCCATTTTGAGAAAAAAATTGTATTTACCAGAACATCTGTATTTTCGAAGTAATTTTTCCAGTACGGTCGAATTTTTCTCTGCCCTCCAATGTCCCAAACGTTTAGTTTAAATCCTTCTGAAATCACAGATTTGATATTGAATCCTGCCGTTGGAGTTATACTTGTTATGTCTTCGGATGCCAACATTTTGAGGATTGTTGTCTTTCCAGCATTGTCCAAACCAAGAAGTAACAGCCTGAGTTCTCTATCTGGAGCCGCGCGAAGTTTTCTCAGTATGGAAAGCAGACCCTGAAACATATTCGTGGAATACTCTGTTGAGAAAACACATGATTTTTCGATAATTCAGAATTCAAGGATTTGAGGTCTATGAAAAACCATAAACGTCTATATTTCTAAAAAAACCTTTATAGCAAAACCGTTGATTTTCAATTAACGGAACATCAAAGAATCTTCTAGTACTAGTGGTGTTTTGTGACATTCTCTTACTCTTTAGTGGAAAAGCTGAACAGATAAAATCTGATTTTCAATAGTCCTTGTGAAAAAAATGAAGTTTCGGTTGACAGATGACACACATTTGCGTTATTCTCGAACCTATTCTTAGTGGAGGTAAAAATTACAAACGAACAAACAATTTGTTTTTTGTCAGTTTGAAGGTCATTCTCATCGTTGTCATGGAAACGCTGACATTTATAATTTAAAAACAAACCCTGGGAAATATAATTTTTCATAGTTATAAGTTTATAATTGCCGTAAAACCTATTTCATTCGTGTTACACTGATTATCTATTTTAAATTTCAACTCACCATGTTAATATCTGGACTTCGCGAGTAACTGAATTGAAAACGATTTTCGACGTCTCCAGGTAAGAACGGTCTTTTGTCACACTCACAATGTCAACAGAAAACAGAAATAATCAATAATGAAAGTTTACTGTAAGGGTTTCAATTTGTACGGACAATTAAATCAACCGGAACCCATAGTGGAGGAGTTCAAGGAATGTTTCGATTTTGAGGTTATAAAACGGGTTTGCATTAATCATTCCTACACTGCGATTCTTACTGGGGACCAGGGTGTCGTTTTACAACAAAAAGATAGAATTCCTTTGAAGTCTGCGAGTGAAATAGTTGTGGTTACTTCTAATGATGACAGGGTTGTACTGTTGGACGAAGTTGGTAATCTACTGAAAGCCGAACTATCGAATTTTAGCCTAATTTGTGAAATTCCCAATACTTTTTTCTCTGAGAAAATTATAAATGTCAGTTGCGGATCCAAGTTGACAGTAGCGTATTCCACTGGAGGGTTCATATATAATGTTCCACAAAAACTTGATTTTTGTAATACAAGTATTGTAGATATTACTTGCGGTAGAGAGCATTGTTTATTACTGGATGGATTCGGAAACGTCTACTCCTTTGGAAGAGGAAGGTAAAAACCATAAGGTCCAACAGTTGCCTCATTTCTGTACAAATCCTATTTCACATAACAAATGAAATTCAGCTTTATAGAGAAATAAGAACGTCTTGTTGTTTTTTCTAGTATTTTTACCATTCATAGACCGAAAAAATATTACAACAGAGATCTCTATCTAGGTTTACATAGAGCCAAACTTCTAGTTTATTCCAATTAGCATAAACCCAAATATATGAATATGAATATTGGGAAACGCTTGCACCAGAATATAGTAGCTACACCTATTCAAAGTTGACCAACTACGCTTGTAGCAACTTTGATAATTTTGTATCATTCTGAAGGAACTTCTAATCACATAGCTATTCATTTCAGTTTTCAACTGATTTTCTAAGAAATCTTGATATGGAATACTTCGTTTCTGAAAAACTAAGCTTTTGGCTTTCTACTTTCCCATAATCATACTGAAAGAGAGAAACTTACAAAGAAAGAATGTAAAAGATCATACATAGAAGTTACTTTCAGATCTACCGTCTACCCGAAACTTCGAAGTACACCTAGAGATTGAATGTTTTCCTTGTAGGATAAATTTTATATCCATACTTTTTTATGTTGATATCAGCCCTTACTAAAAAAATTGTGGAAGAAGTTCCATTTTGAGAAACGATTAGTAAATAATCAACATTGATTCTGACAGTAGAAATCTACTACATCTAACTCGTTGACCTTTGATAAAAAATTATTGGATGTTTTGGAAAGTACTGGCAAATGGATGCGGGATATACTGAATTTTGCAAAGCTTTTGATAGGGTAGATCACAATAGCTTATTGAAAAAATTAAGGCAAATTGGTTTTTCTAACCTAGCTGTAATTGAACCCAATAGGTCAAACTTGGAGGTGTTACATCAGATATAATTCAGGTGTCTTTGGGTTGCATCAATGTCATTCAATATCTTTATTAATGATATCGCAGGTTGTTTCCATCATGCTGATTTGGTGTCATCTATTTCTTCAAGTCTTGACGATAGTTTACATGGCTCTGGTAGTCTCAATATTAGATTACGGCTCAATAATATGGTTTCCATTTCATAACAATCACAAGGTTGCTGTTGAAAGGGTACAAAACAAATTTTGTTGCTAGTTATAAGACGGATATACCTATTATCGACCTTAATTATACCAACATCTTGAAAATCTTTAATTCGAATCTCTTGAGTTGGTAAAATTGTTGAATCCTAGAAAGTATTTATTTCTATGTTCCAAACAGAATTTTAAGGTCTAGCGATGTATTTCACATCAGGTTCGATACTACAAATCATTTATTTTATTTATTTTTTTATACACGGGTTTTCCCCTTTTTTATATATGAAATATAATAGCACATTCGCCTTTCCAGCGGAAGACCGGGGTTCGATTCCCCGTCGGGGCCACCGTGCTGGGTAATCGCACGTTAAAAGGTAAGGCCTCGTTAATCCATTTCTGGCACAAGTTTCGACTTCTGAGGGTTGACGTTCGTCAGCTGGTTAACGGAACGAGCAATTTTAGAACAATTTTAGAACAAAAAAATACAGGACACTTAAACTAATAATCTTTGAATGAATTTGATGTTCGTCCAGTAAATTTTAAACCTCTCTTGCATTATTCATTACCTAATCTAACAAAACGTGACAAAGTACTATGATAACCATGATTTGTGCGATGGTAGGGAATGTGATATATTTCAGTTTCTAGTAGGTCTGCTTGGAACTTTTAAATAAATCGACTGGAGCAATGAAGGTCAATCTATACATCCTGATAGTATCTTATGGAGAGTAATCAAGTGAGATCTTCCGTATAATCGTATTCACCATATCGCAGATTCATTTTAAATGCTATACACCTCAGAAATTTTCTATGCATTCTTTCTATTCGACCAATATGAGTTCGACAATACGGTGACCACATAGTTGATGGGTATAGAATAACCGAATATACCAATGATATAACGTTCTAAAAGCCATAACAGATAGGTTTTTAGTATTTCTAGAAATGAGACTCAATAATTGAAAAGGTTTACTGACTACGGTTGCGCATGCACATCTTCACCGGCAACACAGGTTGCATATCTTAAAGAGGATCCAGAAGTAATTTCGTATTGGGGTGAAAGTAACCAGGTTCAATTCAATGCCACGAATACCCAGGCATCGGTTTTCTCCAAAAAGATGAATGTCTCTCTGAACCGAATATAATAATGTCAGTTCAGACAATATCGCTTTCTGCTTCGATAGGTTCGTTGGGTGTTAATATGGACACTAATATGTTTTGGCACAATCATGTTGCTGGAATTGCAAGGGCTGCTTCTCAAAAGCTTGGAATACTATTCCGAACCAGAAATTTGTACACACCTCAACTTTTTGTGCTTTATAAAGCTCTGATCAGACCTTTGGAGTATTGTTCTCATGTATGGAGCTCCGCCTCTAAACATAACCTGAAGCTGCTGGATTCCATCCAGAAAAAACCATCTGCCTGATTGGAGACGCAAATATAACTTGCAACCTTGATAGTTTGGAACATCGAAGAAAGGTTGGAGATTTGTCTCCCTTCTATAGATACTTTCACGAGAAGTGTTCAAGGGACTTAACACATTTGATTCCATCAAAGGCGGTGCATATCAGAAATACGCGACGGACTGTGTCTGCTCAACTCAGTACACCTCGAACTTCGCTGTTAAAAAAATCTTTCATTTGGAGAACTGCGTTCATGTGGAATAAACTTCTTATGAACGTTTTTCCCAATGGATTTGATCTCCAGCGATTAAAATTCAATATGAATCACTGCTTTCGCACAGGCACCGCTCTTAG
>WOGR01011246.1:0-10625 GCA_015342045.1 Leptinotarsa lineolata | reverse complement strand
CCACATTGTTTCTTTCTCAAGTATATTTCTATAACATTTTTTTAAACATATTTGAGTACCCAACAATCAATACAGGGAGTCACGAAATATTATTGTTGATGTTTCACGTCTACCAGGCGTCCCGTGACGGCTCACATTTTTTTTTCAATGAAGCAATTTACTGATTATAAAATTTCACGTGGTTTTTCTAGAATTATCTCGAACCTTCACATATTGAAGAAAACTTTCTCTTTAGACAAGCCTTTGTCGGAAAAACTTCGAAATTTCATTTTTCTGGGTTTTATTTCCCAAAAATGTAGTAACCGTTTTGCCGAGAAATACACTGATAATATCTACTGCGGTCATAGACGAAACGTCAGGTATAAGAACCTGTAGATTATAGTCAGCATTTCACAGCACTCGAGAGACTCTTCTGGAATATTCCCCAACAACCGGATGTTTCAAGATGTTCTCGAACATTCTAGACTATTCCCGAACATTCTAGCATGTTTTGAAATGGTAGAATGTTCTTGAATGGTCCCGAATTTTATAAACTCTTCTAGACATTTCTAGAAGACCGAAATTCTAGCAGATGGGCGAGAGTACGCCTATCTGGTGAAAATGGAAACCTTTTTCATGGATGTAGGATAAAAGCTATCACAACATAACTTTCTTGATGGTTTCACGATGATCTGAGATGTTCCGGATTTTCCAAAGTATTTCCCAACTTTTCACCACATTTTAGAGTCTTCCAATATAGACAGCTGATCATATTATTCATTCATCATTTCACAACGATCTGGGATATTCTGTTATTTTCCTGAAGGTTTTAGACTATTCACGAACATTCCACAATATTTTTGGATGTTTTAGTATATTCTGAAATGTAGTGGGACGAAATTCTAGTCCTCATATTCTGATGAATTGGTGCTCATAACTTGCTTTGGAAAAATGTGTGAATGTAATTAGGATCAAGTTCTCAGGATAGTTTATTATTCATAGTTATGAGTGATAAAATTGTAACATAAAAAATTTTCGTTAAGCTCTACTATATCGAAAGTAATAAAAATTGAATCCAAAGGATTATATTTTTAGGAGTTGGTTATTTTTTGGGAAACAAAGTTTTTGGCTTTCTACTACTCTATCTTGATACAAAAAATGTGTAAATCTTTCAGAGAAAGAAAGGAATCAATCAATTTTAAAAGAAGTAACTTCATACATAGATGTGAAGATCATGCTTTCTTCATTTCTTTGAAAGATTTCCACATTTTCTTGTATCAAGATGGAGTAGTAGAAAGCCGAAAACTTTCTTTCACGAAAATAATGAAAATTACATCTTGGTTGATAGAAAAGACTCAAATTAGAATTTTGTCAAATGAGAAAGCAGAAATGTTGAAAAATTGCCAGCCAACGAAAGCCTGGATTTATTCATTTCTGTGAAGTCCGTATTTTGAGTTTATAACCAACATTTTTTTGGAATGCTTCATTTCATCTGTTTGCTTCATCAGTTTCTAATAATTTCTATTTCGTATTTCTCAATTTGAATCTCAATTACACCGTTGTCTTCCCAAGTCTTTCTCTCATGGAAAACTTTCTTAATATTTTCAATATAGACTGAAACGAAATATCTTTAACAAAAATTGATAAATTTCAATTTTTTTTGATTTACCCTTTCTTGAAAATACAAATTGAACATTTCCGTGATGGAAGCAATCACTTCGTTATCTAAAACTCTTTCACCACCTCATTGCACTGTTCAGACATCAATAACACAATTAAGGCATTGACAAACTTGTAGAACATTCATTCACACCTCTTTATTTACCAATCAGGATTTTCGAATCTATCTTTCCATGCATAAATGAATTTCCCACTCACTGCGACTTTTCTTCATATATCAATGACAAAGTTGATATATTAGGTCGGAAAATAGCTTTTATTCTTAATGTTTGTGAACCACTAATGGATGAATAGAAAGTGTTTCGTGATTTAAGATTTCTCATACGTTATGATTCAGATGAAAAAAACTACGCTTCATAAATTTGTCTCCTTGAAGGCGAACAGAGCGGATTGATATTTCCCAAATTGAAAAAAATTGATGCTGATATCTGAATTTTTAACTGTATATGTTGATACGTTTCACCAGATATTTAATTCAAAATCACCAAAATTACAACCTCAAACATTTTAAGTGGAGTTGAATCATTTCAGAATTCTCTAATACAATCATTCCACCAGATCACTGAAATCTCAATGAAGAAACCAGCAGAAAATAAATTATTTGGCCAGAAGCCAATTACATATTTCCTTAAAATACTTAAACCAAAATGATAAAACCAGCAAATAGATTATCGATGAAGATGAATAATATCGTTATTATCCAATGAACTTTACGTTCACAACCTCTACCCAAAAGTCACTTTAGTATATATTTGATGATGGTATATACTTATGATGATTTAGGTGCTTTCGATTCATTATAACATTATTTTGAGATGAAATCGCACCACTGCCCCTCTCAGCTGATAACAGAAATGTTATATGTGGACCCTTGGCCTGGAATACGGCTCATGGTGACCATAGCAGTTCACACTTTGACCAATACCCAGCTGGTTGAATGAGAAAGTAGGGATGTAAGTAGGACCAAGGTGAATAGACTATCTACTGAAACTCATCAAAATCTGCCTGAAAAATCCAGCTTCTCAACAAAATCGTTCAGTTTATGTGGTGAGTAATCTTTTAGGTCGAATCAAATTCTGAAAATTTCATTCGGTCCGCAGTGGGTCGGCACAAAGTATGTGATCTGCTGTTTCATCATTTTTGGAACAGACAGCACACACTGTCTTTCGACTGTACAAGGTCCTGCAGATAATGATTCAGGCGACTTTTACCTGGGAGTAGGCCTGTTACATATCTTGCACACTTTTATTCGGTTACATACTTTTTTTTCTACTTCCTGTGCTCTGACATGCCCACCTCTTCCAATTCTCAGGAAAACACTGCAAAAGCATGTTCTTATTGCATCGTCCCCATCTTTTTTATGAAACTCATTCCAACAGTCACGTTTCCTGCAATAGTTTGTACATGTTTCTTGCCGAATGTATATAATTTTTTACTAAAAATCATTTGGGTGGTCCATAAATTGATTCCCTTTTGTGATCCATTGCTTATTCCAGCTTTGTTGAAGCAGTTCAAATTATCTGAAGGAACAATTAGGCCAGTCTCTACTCCCTACACTGTAGGTTAATGGACTGATACCTATCAGATAACAACTACTCCCTGGCTCTTACCATGAAGGGCGTTGGATTATATCCGACAGGTGTCAGTGCAGTAATCTTTACTGAAGTATTTCCTGCGTATGCTGTTGGCGATACAACTGCTAGAATCGATTTTCAATTATAGGGACGGGCACACTTGCAAACCGGTTTCGGGCTATTTGGCATCCTGTCAGTGCAAAATAGTGACCATCATCAACATAGTGTCGATGATATCTTCACTGAAGTATTTCCTGCATATGCTGTTGGCGATACAACTGCCAGAATCGATTTTCAATTATTAAACCTCGTTTACCAGGTGAGGCGTTGATAAACAAGTTTGTTGTTCGCTGCAGTTCAGTTCGAGAAATGATACGCTGGAAGAAATTTGAATTGTAATTATGGAATATCATCAACTCAATGTTGATGATGGCAACTATCTTGCACTGACGAGAGGCCAAATATCCCGAAACCTGTCTGCCAGTGTGCTAGAATAGATTTTAAGAATAGGTCTGATCATACACTAATATATAACGGAAATTATATCGAATAGAAATGTGACAGCTTTTCCTAAATGAATACATTTGCTCGTTATATTGATTCAATATGTTTGAGTAATAGACAGTTGCGAGATTTTGATTTTTCAGTTTACAAAACTCGAGTATTATACAATAGCTATTCAGTTTGGTTCATTTCGAATATTTTGTATAGGAGCACGTCCGAAGGAGCTATTGATACATATATTGTGTATCAAATATGCCTGAAGGAGCTATTGTACAATGATGAACAAGTTTTATGAAGTATTCAGTGAATGTTCGACAATAACATGATGATTACGTCACCATGGATTTTAGTCTTTTCGATTCATCAAGTGTTCAAAACATAATGAATCATTGAAATAAACAGAGCCCAAACACAACGCATTTGTGATCTAACACCAGACAGCGATGTTTCGACCCCCTAGGTGCCAGGCTAAATCACAAATGCATTGCTAGGCTCAACTGTCTTCAGAAACTAGGCTAAGTAAACAAGTTCGATGACATCTCATCTTACGAAGATACTATCTATGAGATAAACAGAGAAGTCAATCCTATAACATCAAAAGTAAACGGGGCTCCCCAAAGTGGTCAGTTGCAAATCCAAGCTTTGATATTGATCTTCGACGACATTCGTACTCTGCCTTTCACTACAATGTATAGAGTTGAAAACCAGAGCCCAACCAACGTATTTTGGCTCTGTTTATTTCAACTATATAGTTTTCAATTGAAGCTCTATTTGAAAATGATTATTTATGTGTCAAGAATGTATCTATAAATGTTTTTCTTTTAAAACTAACATTGATCGTCTAAAACTAAACATTATTACTGTTCTTGCGGTTTTTTGAAACTAATATTCTCCGTTCTAGACATAACCCCTATTTCAAGTCAATAATTGTCACTATAGGTGAGAATTTCTGAATAACCCACAAGTAAACCAAATTTCAGTGGTGTTGATAATTCAATTGTGAGTTGAATGAGTTCAAAAGTATTGTTATTGTAGTAAAGTCATACGTGAAAATTTCATATCCTTCGTTTCAAAATAATAACAGAGTCCACATTCAATACAGTAACAATGTAACTCAGTTTATAATACAAAAGTCTCCCTTCTCAAAATAAGCTTTTTAATCAGATGACTTCCATCATTTCAGAATATGCTTCGAGTAAATTTCACTTTCATCAAGATTACGCTGTAGTTTAAAATAATGTGTTGAAAAAAGTCATTCACCTCATAAATTTGAGTTAATTCAGTGAAGAAGTGGAACATCATTTGTTTTCAAAGACTCTTTGGAAAACAAAAAACACTTCCTTTCAACAATACGAAAAGTATTATTGATCAATTATCAATCAATCACAAACAAAACATTATAACATCTTTGTTAATTGAATCTCACATTGTATAGAAGTTCAGGTATGTGCGATATTATGATCATATTTACCTTCAGCCCACTGCTTTTCATTACAACACACGATCCCACACTTCGTCTCAAAACAGATACAACAAAACTGGCTTTGATGATACTCAGCAGTCGTATGGATGAGCTCTGAATATTGGTAGAGAACAAAGCATATCTGATGGATGAAATTTTTGTATATATTCAACGGCACTAGTTGGAGTAACTCGATTTCGTAGATGAAATCCCACTGGAATATTTCTGCAAAAAACCTTAAAAAGCTCCGAGAGCGGTGCCTGTGGGAATGTAGAAATTCATGATCGAATTTCAATTGCTGTAGATTACAATAATCTTGGAATGCGATCTCGGTCACTTAAGAATGCAGTGATAGAAATGGAAAAAGTTCCTGAGAAGTGTAGTTTTAGGTATATTGAGGAGCAACTCGAAGTGATGAGCAACAATAATTCGTCACGTACACCGCTTCCATCGAACTAGCTATAGAAGAGCAATTGTTCCTTCAATAAAAAATAGTGTAACAAACCTGCCTAAAAAAGATAAAGTGTAACAAACCTGCCTAAAAAAGATAAAGTATAGTGGAGCGCATGTTTTGTGAACTGTTTAGTAAAAATTTCACAATAAAATGTTACCTGAATAACGAAAAAACGTTGTGTCAAGAAATGAAGGACACTTTCAATTTGATAGGTGCTTTCTTTGACACAATGTTCTCTCGTTGTTGATTCTTGAAAAATAATAAGACCTTTACCGGAAATATTTTCAAGTTTTTCTCGAGATGTCCTTATATATGTCTTAATTGATTCTGTAACGGAATAAGAAGAACGTGATACTACAGATTTCAAATAACTCAAGAAACAAAAAATTTTAGAGGTTATGTCGAGTGATTGCAGTGGCTTTTTCTTTGGTCCTCTTCCACCAATCACTTTTCCAGATGAGGGTCATTCAACTATAAGAAAGAGATAGGATACCCCTTCTACGATGTTGGAATCTGCCAAGGTTGTTTATAGTGTTTGGTTCTTGAGTCAGGCAAAAATTTATCTTCAGAGTAGAATATAAGGGTATCCTCAGTCGAGAACTACAAATATGTAGACAAAATTCCAGAAAAAACCTAATTAGGGCATTATGACGTATTGAACATTCTTGTGGTGGTAACAACTTTCTAGTTCTGAAAAATGTTATTGGAAAACTGACACTGCCATTCCAGTAACGTGATTGTGTCAAAATATATTACTATCTAATCTGATATCCAATAAACTATTCAACTTCCATCACATATCTTTTTTTCCAGGGAACTGATCCCTGGGTTTTTTGTTATTCCAACTACACTTCAAGCCAGCATCATTCAATTTTTTTTTGAAAAAATCAAAATTATTGATATTTCCTAAGAATATAAAAATAAGATTCCATAACGCGGAGAAGGACTGCAAATATAATTTCGAAAAAATATCTTAATTATGAAAGAACGTAAAAAAAAATATCGTTGAAGAATGATATACCATGTTCAATAAATTTCAAAACATTATATGACTGAAACCAGTGAATTCAATACATTAAAAATGGTATATTGACGAAGAAATTTTTAGATATTGCATAAAATTCCAATAATTCCAATTATAGAGAAACAAATTAGACATTGATCGATATTATGTCTCAAAAGAATACTAGAAAAATATAAGAAAAAATAATAAATTCTTGAATGAACGGGAATTACTATTCAGATTGTTGTATGGTTTCAGATAGGAACATTAACAAATCTAAAATTGAACAAATAAAATCAAGAATGCATGAGGAAATGAATCATGGCTGTTCTAATTGATTTTTCCAAAAACTTTCGACACTGTGGACTTAACTATGATTTTGTCGATGAAGGATATAGAAATGATGAGAATAGCATGATATGTTCAAGAGCAATCCAACGAGTAAAAAACAGAAATCGAAGCTGGAAAATGAAACAATGAAAATAATATTATGTAGTGTTCCTCAAAGTACACTTTTGGGCCCAATATAATACAATTCATATAAACATTCTGTTGCGAATAGAAATTGATGGGAAATAATAAATTTCGTAGATGATACGGTGACAAACATTGCTTTGAAAATAATTTTGAAAAAAAAATTGGGATATACAAAACATAGTTGGAAAAGAGTATTCCATCCCTTTCTCAATGACCAAATACTTACCGTTCAGCAGTCATGAAAGCTATCTCATCAGTTATAATACAAATGTTGATAATGAGTTAATCTGAGATGAAAATCTGAGTATTTCAATAGATAACGAATATATGGAGTACAAACGGAATGGAAAAAAGTATAATACGATGTTCATGTTCATATGAAAATCGTTTCTGAAATACATTTTTTCCATATGATTCAATGTTCATGTGAAAATAGTTGTTTTGGGAGGTCTTTTTCAGTATGTATCTGAAAGAAACTTCCATGAATGATCTACACATCTTTGTAGAGAGTTCATTCTGAACTTAATTGCTTTCTTCCTTCTTTTGGAAGTTTTCCACTTTTTGGATGGGGATAAATAAATAGAAAGACAAAAACCTTCCTTATAGAAACATTCTCAGTAACATTTTTTGTTTTCCTTCAGAACATCATATAATTGAGCTACAGATAGGTATATTTTCGTGTGAGTAGTTGATGTGACATTATGCGAGTGAATTTTCAATGAGAGACATTGATGAACAGTCTGAGAATGATGGATGCACGACACTCAATCCGTTAAATAATTTCCAAAACAGTCAACAAATAAATGAGAAAACTCAGGTTTCTTCTACAAAGAATTATAAGTGCACTCTGTCATCTCTGCACGCGAATTTAATTTGCATTCAGTAGGATCTTTTCATTTTCATTCCCAACGTTTCTTACCATCTTGATTAAACTCATATATTTTTGTCGACGCTCACAAAAAGCTTTTCACATTTTACACTTCTGTATATCCTTATTTCTGAGCGCCGTATAGTGTAGACGCTCGAGGAGAGGGTTTAAATGCTTTGAGCCTTTCGCGAGAAAAAAACAACATTGTGAGGGCTTGCATCATTACTCTTCACAACACTAGAACGCTTATACAAATGGAGAAACAGAATGAATGTTGAAATTTTTATGCATCTCTCAAAACAAAACCAACTACTAGGAATGCCTCACATGGATTTCTCCAGTAATCCTATTGTATCTATTTTATTTCCTCGCGTGATCATTTCTATCCGAGAAGTTTACGTCAAATCCGATATGAAGAACGTAGAAATCGTGCCTACTGTGAATTTGTCTGAGAGCTTAACGTTTGTTTCCTCTAAAAACTGCCATTTCAGAAAATCCACGTTCACAACCCTTTTATTGCATGTGTAATCACACGAGACCAGGAAACTTCCACAGTAATAAGGACATAAAATAGAAAGAAATGAAACAATCTGAGATATGAAAAGATCAGCAATGTCTGCAGATATTTAGTGAGAGAAAAAAAATTGGACACATGAAAATAATAATCATGGTAGTAATAATGATAATAACAATAACTTGGCGGAGTTTAACATACATTGTTATTCTTTCATTCAACCAAACATACATGCTCATATACATATAAATGAAATAATTACAAAAAGAAATATCAGGTATTTGCTAAAAAAATGACAAAATATATTCTAGAGATTGTTAGTTACTCGATTTCAAGATGACTGTTGATTCAGGCACATTTTTGCAAGATAATGAAGAGAACTGTTTCACGTTTCCTTCAATATTATTATTCATAGATCTAATTTACGGGGTGTAATGTATATAGTTATAAGTGTCTCACTCTGTACAAGACAGCGTACTTTTACGGAAATACTTTTTATGTGTAACTCGTTTTTATGTGTAGAACAGTTGAAATAAAGTCTCGGAAGTGGGTAGTTGGAATTATTATAAATATATATTCATTTGTTGTAATACCCTTCATAATAAGGCTCAATATATCACACGGGAAAAACAGATTTTAAACAGATAAATAGAAACGGCCTGATGAGGAAAGGATCGTTCAAACTCGTTTTATCCTGTAGAGATTATTCATTTCACTTTTTTAGACTTCTATCATGTGCATCGCGTCTGTATATCAATTTTTCTAGAAGATATTGATGTTGTTGTTTTATTCCGAAGTTATGAACAAAGCCAGATGCCGTTCTCCTCTGTTAAACATTTTCAGCCACCCAATCTGAAATATGAACGGTGATACATGATATCTGAATTTTTTGCCGAAAATCAATCTTGTACATGCAGTCTGTATTATTGATGACGTAATTTGATCGGTACAAGGGCCATAGACAACACAGGGTTTTTCACGACGAGCATTCGTTAGAAATATATGGAGAACGATTCAGAATGAAAACTTGAAATTTTGTGGTAGTGGATTTTACAAATGGGCCTTTTCAACTGAAATATTTTCAACTTCCGGTCTCTTTCCGTTATACCGGAAGTTGAGGGCAACTTCCTTATTTCGGATAGAATGTCCTGTATTTCATTTCATTTTTAAATTCCTCAGCACATTTCAGACCCACTTTGTATAACAATGCCTATTCCCAAATTTGTTAGTTTTCAAGATATTGATTTTTTTCTGGAAAATTTGACAGTTACAGCATCACTCCGAAAATATCATAAATCATAGGCAGTAACAGTTGAAGATGTGAAATTTCAGGTCTATCGAATTTTTGAAAATAATTTACAGGGTGGTCGAAATTTCCACCTAAAACGTAACGTCGAGGAAACTGATGAAACACGAATTTTACAAATAGAAACCCAAACACTATTATATTATTTTTGGATTCTAGAAAAAAAAAGATATCAAATTTATGAAGAATTCCTATACCTAAAATACACCCCTGGCAAAATATATCCGATTTTGGAAAATATTTGAAGAAGCAAGAAAGCTTTGAAAACAAATGGAGTGATATTAACTGTCGTTGATAAAAGGAAACTCAACATGAAAATGGATGGATTGAAATAAAATAATATCAAAGAGATGAATTATATCTTCGTTTTTTGATATCGAATACAGTAATTTTATTTTGTTTATATTTTTTAAGGTTAGATTCTACTTCAATTTTAGAATTCAACTGAATTTTTTTTAATTCAAATAATATTGTAGTTCATTTCAACAGATGTGCAGAGACATTGCCGTTTTGAATATATTCTTTTTTGCATACCACTATTTGTAGTTTTCGGTATGGAGTCAGGAATCAGTTTGTAGGAGGAAATTTAAATGGTCCATTGCAACAAAGCCACTGATCTTTGAACATCCCACTCAACAACCCAGCAACGGTATCAGTACTATGTGCAGGGGCTCCATCCATCTGATACCATAACTTGAAACGTTATTGTTCAGAAACATACCTTATGGATTCACCAACGACATTTCTAATTATATGCGAATATATATTTCTAATTATATGCGAATATATATCGCTATTTAAATT
>WOGR01011245.1:0-10625 GCA_015342045.1 Leptinotarsa lineolata | reverse complement strand
ATAAATCTATACCTTTTCTAGATATGAAATTATTAAGGTCAGAACAAAATATTATCATCACAGAATGGTACAGAAAACCAACATCTAGTAATAGATTAATTAATTACCATTCCTATCATTCAAATAAAATGAAGATTAATATGATAAAATCATTAAAAAATAGAATCGTTAAAATTACCCATCCTGATTTACGAAACAAAAGTTCATTTAATTTCAGTAAAATTCTCATCCAAAATTCTTATCCTAAATCTTTAGTAAACAGAATTTTATTTTGTGAAAGAACAAACGATCGAAATAAATAATTGTTGATTTTCAAAAATATAGATGAATGGAATAAAAGTAATAGATGATGAGTTCACATGAATAATTAATAAGGAATATTTTACCATTATATACATTTTACAGCTTCAACCATTTTGTAATATTATCATCCATATCTAATTTGCAACCGGCATCAGCAGATAAAAAAAAATTTTAATGGCCAGTAAACCAAACAAAAATGCTATTAGATTTATACAAAAAATTTCACAGAAAAGTTGGGTCACTAGAAATAAAAAGCAAAATTGTGATGTGACAGATTATCATAAAAAATTAAATGGAATAAATATAAGCCGCAGAACAAAACTAACAATAACACAAAATATCAAAATAAAAAAGTCATCAATCGAACAAGTCAAAATAACTGCCATAAACAAACACTTATCATATAAAAAAAAACTAACCATGAACATACCATTAACAACAAAGTAAAAAAAGCATAACCCTATGAAGAACAAAGATGAAAGAAGAGAACGAATGAATTGCACAAGTCAATCCAAGCGGGTTCTACTGGAAGGCAAGTATCAAAATGATACCGAAATTGGTTTCTGAATCGTACCTACAGTTTAAAATTGACTCATAAAAACGAAAAAAACTCCTGAAACAGACTTATATGTCATCAGTTATTTTCAACTTATTTTGAACAATGAACTTTTGGCAGTACCTGCACATGTGCAGAAAAATTCGATGAAAAAGAATTATTGTTGAAGTTTCTTCAAATGAAGTAAACAATGCAACTTAATCAACAATTTATCATATTCTCAATTAGCATTCAGTAACAGTTTGAATAAATGAAACATTGAATCAAAATCATGCCGTTGTCAAAACTAAAAATATATGGAATCGTAGATTTTTTCTTGGAAAACTTGTTTGAATTAGCACGACATAATGGTAAATATATTCAAAATATGCACATGATTTAATAACTAATAATAACTAGTCAGAATACAACTCGATTTTAATGCTGCTTGATTTAGAGAAAACCGCCTGTGTATTAAGTAGGGCCTTTTCAAAGCAATCTAGAAGTCTTTCAGTAGTTCAGAGAAAAATTATATTGTGTATATTCTGAAAAATCTCAGGGAAATTTTCTTACCTGTGAAGAGGCCTGTAGTTAAATTCGGATATAAAAACAAGTCGTACACCAAGGGTCTAACAGCGGTCGGCAGCCTGTATTTGGACATCTTGTCTGGTGTTATGGTACTCGGTAAAAAAGTGGTAGTTTTCAAATCTTCCACCTTGGTTCTCAAATCGGCATTTTTCACTGCAAGCGCTATGGTCGAAATTCCAAAACTAGCAGTCGCTAAAATTAGTAGTGTCAGCAGCTTATGTGATAATATATATGCAAACAAAATCATGGCGAATTGTACCGACCAAAAGTTGAGCTGATACTGAGTGATAAACAAGACAGTTTTGTGAAAACAGAAATGATAATGGTTATTATGAAGGATTATTTGACTGGGATCATTATCTTGATTTGTCTGCGTTTATTTGTCGTTAATAATGTACCTGGTGAATACGAAAAAGCGCGATACAGACATGACATTATTCTGTTATGAACTTTATAGAATAACGAAATGATATGTTTTGAAAGTTGTCGTATTTAGTAGCATGTTACTCGTGAGAAATTAATAATAATAACATTTCATGTCATTATCGGAGAGATTTAGTGTATCAATTTATATCCCCATACATAAATAATATTTGGCTTTGCAGTTACGAGGCTTTTGACTCTTGATGTGAGTCTTCGATGTCGATACAATAATTTCAACATTTTTTTATTGATATCAAATCAAATTCATTCAATTCAATTCAGGTAATCAATTACAATATATAAATGACTATTTTACCTTACATAAATAACTATTTTACCTTACATAAATAACTAACTATTTCATGTGCTATTTTGGGTTCATCCAAAAGTCAAGAATTACACCTAAGCATAGAATATGCTTGTATTGTGCCTATTCTCTCAATTTGAATGAATCCTAAAGACTTTAGAAAACAAAGCAGAAAGTTTTCATATTTTAGGTTACATAATGTACTGGGGAGAGAAGATAAATATAATTGTAATGGACCAAATGAAAGGAGTGAGAGCGGATTTTCCATTAATGAGTACTCCTTGGAATTTAAGTATGATATGATGAATTTGTGGCAGTTTTGTATTAGAAGATTCAAAAGATATTATTGAACATTGTTGCATTTTCAGCGAGGTATGACTTTAATTTTTTTTTGAATTTGGGAAAAGTGTTTATATTTTTCAGAGGTGCTGACAGCATATTGTAGAGTTTTGGACCGAAAAAAAAAAACAAAGTTCTGAGTGTGAGTCTTGTGAAACAATGGTAGTTGTAATTGTTCAGTGAATCTACTTACTATGGATTTAACTTTGGTCATATTTTACAATGTTTGAATAAATCCATGTCAGGCTTTGGAAAGTATATAAAAATCTGATGTTTAGTAATTTGGTATCAATATATTGAGAATCACTTGCATGCAATCTGTGTTTCTTGAATATTATTTTTGATAAAGTATTTTGCACTGTTTGCATGCAAGTCATTGTACTCTGAAATGTTCCACCCCAGACTATTATACAATACCGTATTACCGAGTCAGATCAAGATGTATAACACATTCTCAAATTCTTCCTATCTAGAATATCCCGTAGGTTATTGAAGGTGTGAATAAGCTTTCTCAGTATTTTCGTGACTTGACTTATGTGTTCATCCAACCTGAAATGATGGTCCAGCATAACACCCAAGTATCTGATGATTGCGGTCTTTTCTATTATATCACATATACACGATTGATGTGAGTCGCGTCTCGAACTTTTTAGTTTTGTTTTTTGTGGCTGATTAGTGATTTGCAGAGAAAATGGGACTACTTCAAAATGATGTCATTTCAAGTTTAGCAAATTTATCCAGGAAACCCTCAAGTTCCATCGAATACGATATTGTTTCAGCAGGATGGAGCACCACCACATTACCAAGTTACCGGCAATACCTCCATACAACATTTCCCAATCGGTGGATAGGGAGGCAAGGATCGATTGAATGGCCAGCGCGATCACCTGATCTTTCATCATTAGATCCATTTTTATAGGGATATGTAAAGAACAATGTATGCAAAACTAAACCTTCAGATTTGAATGACTTGAAAGAACGAATAACGCTCGCGATTAAGTCGGTCACGCCTGATATGTTAAATAATGTTAGAGGACAGTTTTATTCGAGATTAGGATTTTGCCAAGACGTTTGAGGTGAACTTTTTTGACATCTATAGTTCTTTTTGTATTCTACATTTCATTACGTTGTTTTGCATTACATTTTAGTTCTCGAGTGTATTTTATCGAATTTCGGTAACCACTTGATTTTAATTTATTTTATCTCGATTGTTGCAATAAACTTGAGAGCGATAACATTTTTGAATAGAAAATGAAGAGACCTTTGTTTGGGTTGTATCTGTCATCCGAAGGGGGTTGAAGGGAGAGGTGGCATTTTTACGTTGAAGAATGTCAAATTATAATTAAAATTTGAATTGTCCCGGGATTTTTTTTATATGTGCACAGTAGCCGAAATAATGAATTTATTTTATTTGGCTTTCACAAACTGTACAGGCTTTTTCAATAGGGACTTCCGAACTTCGACAACTGATAACGGCCATCTTGTTGAAGCTACATCTGTCAAATTAGTTGCCATTTATTCAGTCTGTTTTGCCAAACCACCATGTACGGATATAGCATTCAACAGCATGTGCGAATAATTGAATTGTTCAATCAAAATGGCTGCTCTGTTCGGGCAACGTATCGCGCTTCGCCCATTTTACTGACGACATAATTGTCCTACCGAGAGAACTGTTCGCATTGTGGTAGATAAATTTGTGTCCACTGGTTTAGTTAATGATCGACTAATACCCGCACGTCGACGAAACGCAAGATCTGCCGATGTCTGTGAGAGTGTGCAAATTTTTTATCGTGACTTTGGCCTGCACCCGAACAAAATTCAACTGACCCAGGAACTGAAGGTAAACGTCCATAGACATTGACGTGTGTTCGCTAAATGGGCTCTGGAGCAGATTGCAACTGACCCTTATTTTCATCGAAAAATCATCTTCAGCGATGAGGTCCATTTCTGGATGAATGGGTACGTGAACAAACAGAATTGTCGAATTTGGGACGATACCAATCCACATGAGATCCAAGAGCGTCCAATATATCCCGAAAAAGTCACTGTTTGATGTGGATCTAAGGCTGGCGGCGTCATTGGTCCATATTTATTCACGAACGATATTGGCCAGGCCGTCACTGTCAACAGCGAGCACTATGGGTCGATTATTATCAACTTCTCGTGGCCTAAATTGGATGATCTGGACATCAACGATACGTGGTTTCAACAGGACGGCGCTACGTACCACACATTGAATATTCGGCACGAGGGATTTGAGGGTATGGTCATCTCACGTAGAGGTGATGCGAACTGACCACCGAGATTGAAAGATTTGACCCCGTTAGACTTTTTCTTCTAGGATTTTCTCAAAATTGAACGATGTGGATGTGCTCCATCCAGAGAAACCGTGGCGAGCAATTGAAGGATTTTATATTCCACACATTATGGCATCAACAGGTCTTTCAAACGAATACAAAATCACAACTTTATCTCACCCACACATTATTTTATTCAAATTTGAAAATAAGAAGCTCTTAAAGAATGACCTTATAGTTGAAAAACGCGCCTGTATCTTACACCGTGAGCAGGTGATAAGTGACTGTTAGTTTTAAAAACTGTGTGCCTGAATAAAATCCGAAATTCCTGAAGGTATCATTAATACGATTATTATATTTTTTGATAAATCAGTAGTAGATATGAAAATAATTATTTAAGATTATGTTCTCTTAGTGATTTCGATAACAATGAATTAATGGATTTTTCACTTCGTACCAATATGCTTTCAAAAAACCTATTGCTATTTCCTGCCAAAAAAATAATTTTATGATTTCGGATGATTTACAAATCCACGATAAATTAATTGTTATATTATTGTTATATAATCAGTGTAAGATATTCATCTAGAAGTAGTATAGAATTTTATCTATAAGCCACTATGAAAAAAGTATAAGTTGCATTCCTTATTTATATTATCACAAATTATTTTTTTCTTCTTATCCAATTTTGCGCGCAAGCCTATGATTTGAATAGAAATGCAACGTTATTCCCTGTTTTGCTCGCTGCAACAAAGGGGGCTATGAAAATCATTTGTTTCTTAAAACATATTAGGAAGAGGAAGGACGAATCCATTTTTTGGCGTGGCGTGCAACTATTTGTATTTCTTGATTATCAGTAAGTTCGAAAGGTAATTTGTGATTACGGTTAGTTTTTCAGACAGACGTGCATAGTTTTGGTGGTTAGTTGTGTAGTGCTTTAGGAATGTTTCTCTGAATAAGTAGCGTAGACATGATGGCAAACAGATGAGGAAAAAGCAGGTAAGATGCAAGTTATATACATGATTAGGTATTGTCGACAAGTCTAGAATGTCTAGATACAAATTAGCTTGAATCTAGATCCGCAGCAACACGCCTTTAATACACAACCAGATGATTAAAATTCAATGTAGAACGGAATTCTAAAAAATGTGTTGAAACATGTTGGGAATTAGTATCTCAGGTTAGTTTACTATCCATACAATCTAACCATTTTTGATTTACGTTAGGTGTTTCGATATCCAAGATGTGTGATGTCGAGGTAATTAATTGGTTCACAGATCGCATGCGCAATGCGCACTGAAAGTGACGAAATTATTCAGTGTCAGGGCCGGAGTATTAGGTAACGTGGAGTGGGGTTACTTTTTTGAAATATACTATGTCACAGTTTTTTTTCTACAAAGTATTTGGATTCACAATTGATAAAGGTACTACATTGTGAAACTCTTGTAGGGAAAAATCAATGAGAAAAAGTATATAAATCAAAGAGAACAATGTTTTCTATTTGTTATGGGACAAAATTACCGCGCATTTGGGGCTACTTTTCCTTTGTTTATGAATTCATTATGGAAAAGCCTACCTAGGCACGTATCATGTAAGACATAACTTTGCCGATTGAAATTTGTGACACTTAGGTCACAGCTTGCAATAAATTTTCAATATCTTCTTTATTGCGTTCTTATTGAAGGCATGTTGAAAATGCCGTACAGTTTGTAATTGTCATTGAGTATAATAGTATAGAAATGAAAATGAATCTTCTTATAAGTTAAAAATATGTGCCATCTTTGCATCTACCTCTACGAGATTATCTAACAATTTTTCTTGAGGCATCATTATAATGTCTAAATAACATATTCACAAAGTCACTATTAGTACCCTTCAATCGATCGGAAATCTATAAAGCTATACTATAATTCCAAAATAGTAGGCACTAAATTCTCAGAAATGACTGACATTTTCGCCTTAGTTCTGTTCCTTGCAGTGGCGTATGAAAATTAAAATAAACAGATGAGGAAAAATGATAAAATATATAGAATAACAACATTGACATCGTTGTTTTCGTTTCAATGCCGTAATATTTCTGAGAATTTAGTGCCTACTATTATGGAATTGTACTATAGTTCCATCGAAAATGGCGAGGCATGCAGCTAGCTCATTTAAAATTTTGGGTATAGGAATTTTCAGTACAGTTACTTTCATATCGAAATGAATAATTATGACTAAAAAATACAACTATATTTGACATGTTCTACAGCTCCCTTACGAACCTTTATATTAGGTTGTTTCAAAGTTTTGTTCGTTTAAATGTCGGGATTTTGAGCTCCATATCTCAATAAATATTTATTTTAATGTGTCATTGAATATACTGATCGTTAGAGAATTGTTTACACTATACATTGATGCTGTTCATTTTCCCCCTCTTTTTTGCCTCATTTCAGCTTACTATATCATGTTAAACGAGTATCGGTCAATTTCCCTCTACGAATTCAAATCAAACCAAAGCGATGCCAAAACAGCCCGAAAAAAAACAGGCAGCTGGCAGTGATAGTCCTAATGATCCCACTGTTCAACATTGGTTTGCAAAATTTCGTTCCGGAGATTTTATTCTCGAAGATAAGCCTCGAAGTGGTCGACCTACAGTAATCCAGGACGAGGATTTGAGGACCCTGGTGGAGACTCACCCATTACTAACGGTGCGTGGGATGGAGGGAGAACTTGGCGTCAGCTCCCATGCTGTTTTTGATGGTTCAAAACGTATTGGAAAGGTCAGAAAGCTTGGAAAGTGGGTGCTCCATGATTTGAACGATATCAACAGAAATTGTCACGTTTAGAGGTCCGTTCTTCTTTGCTTTTGCACAACCAAAACGATCCTTTTTGGATCGGATCGTCACGTGTTAGAAGTGAACCCTCTACGACAACAGGAGACGTTTAGTACAGTGGTTGGACACCGATGAGCCACCCATGTACTTCCCAGAGACGAAAACACACCTAAAAAAGATCATGGTCACTGTATAGTGGTCAACGGCTGCTGTGATTCATTTTCTGCAACTGGGCGAAACCATCACAGCAGAGTCCTATTGTGAGGAAATCGACGAAATGTACCGAAAATTGCGTCAGTGGCAGCTGGCACCGGTCAACAGAATCACAAATCACCTTCCGAAAATTAAACGAATTGAGCGTTGTTGAAGTTCTGCTTCACCCACCATACTCTCCAGACCTCTCTCCAGTCGGGACCAGGCAAAAACGGCATTCGTTGAATCCCGAGCACCCAATTTTTATGCTGACGGAATTAATCGACATGTATTACGTTGGCAAAGGTGCACTGATTCAAATGACGGGTATTTCTATTAAATTAAATGAATAGTCACTGATATATCACAGTTAAAAGTAGACTCATAGGACAAAACTTTTGAAACATCTTAATATCATTTAAATCATAACAAATTACAAGTTCAGAAAAGTTAGGTTTGCTTGGAATAGTTTTACCTGTGTGGATAGTATTCTTCATGCTTTATAACTACTTTATAGTCTTGATATTGTCGCAAAACATTCCACCCCTCTCCGAATGCCCTTTATACTATTCTCATTGAAGAAATATGAAAATTCTGATAAACTGGCCTTGTTGGACATATTTCTTGATGAAACTTTCCATATTATTTCGTCATTGCGTATTTAAATATACCAGCAATGCCAATTTCCCAAAACATATGACTTTTTCTACTGAAGTGATACAGATAAGGGAGTTATAGGAGATGGCATTTTTAACGAATTTTTCAGAACTAGTGATTTTTTTTCGATTGAAATAATATGTATTGTGTTGAACGAGATTTAATAAAACTTCAGATTGATCATAAAGAGTTAAGACTCCAGTAGATTTTTTCCATAGGGTGATTTATGAATACACTTCAACTTCGTATTCTATGATACTGATTTGTGACTTGCTTTTGCTGAGTGTATCGGCACCACTGGTAATTTGACCTTGATAATTTATAACCACATACTTCAATTTTGAATAATCTTGTTATTTCGTTACTGCGTTCGCAAAAATTTAAACAATAATAACTTCAATTCAATTATTGATTGTAATAATCATGACTGATTATTTTCCAAAAAATATATATTGTTTCGCTTTATTTTTAAACTTCTTCGACATATATCGAAGGAGTTTTGATTGACTTCTGGAATATTCACTGTCCATCTGACTATTCATATCATTCTCCAAGACGGTTGGCCAAGAACAATATATTTCTAAGGAGCCGTTTAAAATGCACTTTTCGTCTGATAAGAAACTGATGTTTTTATGTGAAACATGTTGCGGTTTTGCAAACTCTTTTCCACAATGAAATATTTTATTGATGCAATCCTTTCTTGTTTCTTCGAAAGTTTTCTGTTGTTTTTGTAAGGATAGAGAAGCTGAGTCTTGAAAACATTCCATTTTCACTAAAACGCAATGAAGTTACTTCAGTACATGCTGGGGACTTTATATAATATGTACGTTGATAAATGTTTCGTCAAATTTTTTAGTGAATTCGGAAAATTGCACAAATGCCAGCGATTTGCGAAAAAATGTTCATTTTGAAATTATTAACACGATGAAATTCGAGGAGGAGATAAGTTGTTGCATATTCCCACATTTTCCAATTCATATACAAAAGTTTCTCGAGAAATCCAATTTGTTCCTTTCGTACATATACACTACCGAAATTTGTTTCTCAATGTATGGACCGCCTGAAACATTTTTTATCATTTTTTTTCGAACGAGGCCATGAAATAGTTCAAAATATGAGTTTATGTCATCGATTAAATACTGTTACAAATTAGATATTATCTATCCAATATGTTAATGACTTCAATAATTTTGTTGACTTTTTATTCAACGGTAGGTACCTATCAAATCAAATTAAATCTAGTTTATAATTTTATGGTGGTCAGGATTCAGTACAAGAGTTTCTTACAAATTTATTCAAGGCGGGTAAAGTATATGATTGACAAGATTTATGCGGAATTGGGTAACAGCACCAGATTGGGAACTGCAGAAAGGTGGAGTATTACCGCAAGGCAATTCGCTTTGGGTGGGCCACAGGGACCCGAACAAAAAATTTAAATATTTCATTTCAATATTATTATATACAGTTATTGGTACTCATATTTTCATCGAATTCCCTCAGCTGTAATTTTTATGTAGATATTTATGAGATATTTTAATTACGGTGTAATACGAAAACCGGCTCTTTGAAATATTATACCGGCGAGAGTTTCTATAAAATTCGATATGTTCACACATATTCCTTGAATCTCTTCATTTTATTCAAATCTATTTTTTATTCAGTATTGAACATTGAATAATAGAATCCCTTTTCTGTCAATCTCACAATATTGGCTTGAAAGTCTTTGTGACTTTACAAAGCATGATAATACGACAATGATCACTTATACTTAGGATGATTTATAACAACCGATGTTACTGAAACCGAAATGGTGTGATACACCATTTTTATAGAACGTTATTTAACGGGTTTAACATTGCTAAATCTTTTGGAAAGGGGTTGGCGTTAAGAAACCGGAATTATTGAGTTTTTCAAACATCTACCTACTTTAAGCGCTATAGATAATGATTTAGTGACGTGAAAATTCCCCAATGCGTCAGAATGTCAATTTACTTTGGAAATTATGCCCAATTGCCTGCTTGACCTAATAAAAAACGGTAAGTGATGAAAAAGAGAAAACATGAAAACATTCAGGTTGATCAAATATGTTCTCCGTGAATTTCAGCAGTTCGGACTTCCATTGTCTAAAAATTTGTAAAATGATTTGAAATCCCTGAAATAAACAATAT
>WOGR01011244.1:0-10626 GCA_015342045.1 Leptinotarsa lineolata | reverse complement strand
AATAGTTCTATGGAAAAAGTAATAACAATAACTATAACTCAAGTTCCAACCAATTCCTGGTTCCCAACAATAGTTTCTCGATGAAACAAATATTTAACAGAAACGCCTCTATATACAATCTAATGAAACCCTTTTATGCAGTTAGGCTGCGAATATCCATACCCAACCCTTCTAACATGGTATAATTATTACCAAAACTTAATTATATCAACCAATTGGACATTTTCGTTCAATAATATGAATTATCATGAATAATATTCATGTAGTTTAAGAAATTCCGCAAAGCGCAAAGTGTACACTGTGCCGATTACGTTACAAGAAGATATAAATATAATTATCAAATTGTCATATTGAAATATAGGAGTAATAAATTCAATTGTTAACTTGCGTGTCACTCTAAAGGTAGTTTCGAGGTAAGATTTCATCCCCTCGTTTCGGTCACTTAATAGCAGCTTCAGGAATCATGACAATGGGAAAATTACAGGAGCATAATAGGAACAGGCAATGGCATGATACTTCATAGTCCAGAAGACAAAGAATATGGGCAGTCCAACCACTTCTAAAATAGGTTCAGCATCGATAGACACACTAGGCAATAATGACAAACTCCAACTATCGGAAGACACAACCTCCTATTTTATTTAATTTTAATAAGCAAAGACCTCATTTCCAGTGATAGGAATGATCCAGACACCTTCAGCACCACCAGAAAACACCCTGTCTTTTAGAAAAGTCAAAGATTCACGAAGGTTTTTTCGAAATTTACGTTTGCTCATTAACTTATTTACTATATTCAAAGGATACCCGTTGCTTTCAGCTGTGCTCCGAATGACATTTTTCCCAAAATCGTATTCCTGTTTACTCAAGGAAAACGTAACAAGTCTATAAACAAGAAAGTTTAGTCCTGCCACTTAGTGTTGAAGACAATAGTGTGAACCATCAAAAATATATCTAGAAGTACTGGATTCTTCTTACAATAAACTCTTACAATACTCTTACAATACTCTTACAATAAACTCTAGACCGAGTAATGAACGCTTGTAGAACTCACCTTCTCTCTATTATCTCCATCAGAATCGATGAGCCCGTAAATTAGCATCTCCTTGCACGACCCCGTATCATCCCTTTTCATGTTATAAACCTGCATGGCAATGTCGTACACGCAACCTCGATACAAAACGTTCACATTCGATGCATTCCTACTCAGAGTCTTGACAACATTGTGCCAATTGTCGTAGTCGATGAACACGTTTAAGCACTTCTTCAGGATCTCCAACGTTACGATCTGAATCTCCAAATTGGCGTGCTCTAATAGCTGATCCCAGCTTACGATCTTGAAATCGTTAGTTTCTGCGAGGATGTCCAGCGAAATAGCTACGCGTTTGCAGATTATTTTTAGGTGGACTATTTTTTGAGCATCTGGTACTTGGTTCAGGGGACTGATTAGCTTGGCGATGTGGTACGAGTCAACTAGTTGTGGGAAATGTATTGCGATTCCTACAAAAAAATGGTAGAACTGAAATTTGTTCAAGTTAAGGATATTTCACAGCATAATCTGTTATTGTTTTCAAGAATTTGTTTTAGAAAAGTATGGCAAATTAATAATTTTTGTTGCTACCTCTCAAAATTGACTTTTAAGAAACTATTATCTAAACAGACGTACCAAAGTTATGATTCGATTTTTTACAAAAGGCAAGAAAAATCTATAAACTGTTTAAAAAATATTTTTAATATTGATATACTTCTGCATGCATTCAAACCATCGTTAGAAACAGTTTTTTCACTCTGATAAAACACTAGAACACTATCTCTCTAAGTATGTTTCGTCAACCAAGTTAGCATCTTCAGAAGATGGTTAGAACTAATTCCTTAAAACTAAGTTAGGATCATCTAGACGAAACATTAGCTTTGGTAATGATATTAATTAAATGACTTTTTAGTAATGATTACTGTGGTAATCAAAAATTGTATTCTTTCACGGCCGGAGATTACTATGGAGGAGCTATATTCCAGGTTTTTTTGGTAGTAGTCTGCCTTTGATGTCTACCGCAGTAGTCGGACTTAAAAACCTGCAGATCATTGTCAAAAAATAACATTCGTCCCGTTATGTATATAAATCTCACTGGAAGCCAAAAAATAATTTTTGGAGGCATTATATTTATTTATATGGGAATATTCTGTGAAACAATTTTGCCAAATACCTTTCAGGTTTCAAAATGCTCCCAATATATGGCAACTCAACAAAATGCCAATCGGGTTGTGTAATGCTTCTCTTACATGGCAATGTTGAATAAGATTTGTATCTTGAGACCTTTTTGAATGTTTTTGAGTAAGAAAACCTCGAAAGAAATCCCTACAAAGACATTAGGCGGACGATGATGACAACTATAAGTCTATCGCGGAGGTAATCATTATATTTAAAGAGATTGTCGATGTGCCTGGCAGAACACCGTATTTAATACCTTACCAAAAATTAGTTATGTTCTTGAAAATAATGAAATCTTTGAAAAAAAAAGATAAACTCACCTTCGAGACAGAGAACATAGTGCTCCATATTCAAAATCGCCTTCAGACTAGATTCCACCATCTCGTTATACTGATCGTCATTCACGACACGCAGCATTAGCCCTATAGTTTCGGCGCAAGGTCTGTACGTCGATTTGCTGGAAGATTTCATTCTCCGCAACAATAAGTTCAAGAAATCCCGCTCTTTACTCTCTTCCCAAGGCTTAAGATCGTTTACCAGTAGTACCGACGAAACGTGTATACCGATTTCTGCAGTGTCCTCAGAAGAGATGAGGTCGACAAGTGAAGAAGTCGGTACGGTAAGGTAACCCTTCCATGACTCCACTATCATCTTGAGAATATCCAGATTGTATTTGAAGACGTCTTGCCTTTCTTTGGTTAGGTTCTTAATAAGAAAGTCCAGCATCTCTGTTCCTAGGAGTTTCTCTTTTTCGGAAAGATTGGTTACTTGAGATGCCCATTGGGACAGGATCACCAGCTGAAACATTCAGTTAGAGAAGATATCGGCGCCCAACGTGGGGAGAAACTTAGTGTTTTGATATTGAATATTTTGAATGAAGGCAACTTACCACATCTGTTACAAAATAGTTTATTTTATTTCCGGCACATTTGTCTACGACAAATTGCATCAAAGGTTCCAAAAAACATTTGGAATAGTGGCTGAAAATATCCCTCATGTTATCTATGACTTTGACGAGAAAAATTTTCACGTTATTGTGGGTTTTCTCGTTCAGAAGTGTTGTTCTAATACCTAGAAAAAATCGAACATAATTTCTAATTTTGTTTCAATCCTTATAACAGAATTGAAACTAGCGAAGAAAATTTTGCTTTCTGAAGATACATCATTTATTCACCGATTGGGGTCTTTCACATAGGCCTTTATTTCAGTAGAAAAAATGACTTCATGAATTTCAAATGAATACAACGAAAGAGTTGATAACTCAATTGAGGATGGTGATTTTAATAAAATATCAAGTTTGGTGCAACTGACTGTCTCAGCTGTAGATACTCTCCTACGTAAAAGATCACCAAATGGCTAACAATTTTGTAAACATCAAAAATATTTTAGTTATGCAGGACAATCAGTGAATGAGGAATATTATCTTGAGGTTCTGGCTACTCTCCCTTAGTCAATGAGAAGAAAGTGAAAGAGTTATAGAGTATCAAGTCGCGGATGCTTCATCAGGACAATGCTCTTATCCACACTGCACTGATTGTTGAGTTAATTTTGGTAAAGCAAGGGATCTCTGTGTTAGAACATCCACACTACTCGCTAGATCTAGCTCTGAGTGATTTTTTTTCTCCGAAAATGAAAGAAGCTTTGAAAGGAACTGGGTTTGATACAGTGGAAGCTGCGGAGAAAAAGTTACAAGCTTTCAGAAAACGACTTGAAACACTGTTTGGAACAGTGGAAAATTCAAATGGAAAGTGTAGGGATATTATAAGAGAGTATACTGAAGGGAATGGACTTACACTTATTAAATACATTTTTGAAACATAATTTGTACTGTTACCTACACTAAACCAATTTGTGATATATTTTTCAATCAGTCCAGCAAAAAAACTCCAGAAATTTAAATCTTCTATTCAAAAAACCGGTGAGTGACATTTCATGAAAGTATAATGAATTATTTTGAAAAAGCGAATAAAAAAAATCGAACTGTATACTCGTACACTTTTCCCCACGCCAAACAAAAATTATGACTTTCAACGCAAGTTTCGCTAAACAAGTTAGCATCAACAGGAGATGACTAAAAATAAATCTCACAGCTATGTTAGTTTTGTATATAAAAACGTTTCTGCTTACCGTTCATCCAAGTCGGTAGCACGATATCCTCCTCTCCTTCAAGTGGCAGTTCGCTGATACCGATATCAAAAATGTGCTGAATCAACCCGCAAATCGTGCCCATGCACTCGTGCGCGTTGATCTCCGTCGCGTCCAGGTGCATCAGGCTCTGAACCCCAACGATATCTTCCGCCTCCTCGATGACCTTCGCCTGGGGGCGCAACACGGAATTGTTAAAGTCGAAATTCGTAACGTCCTCGCTTAGGGAACTGTTGAAAAGCCTCTGCGACTCGATGTACCTCAACGACTTGGACTGGGCGTTATCTCCGAGGCGTCCTCTTCGCAGTTCGTCCCTGATGTTCACCAGGACCTTCCTCTGGTGAGGAACGGCGTCGAAGAGTACGGGGAAGTCGTATACGACCTCGGTGTTGACTATGCCGCACCACAGGACGTCCTGGCCGTCGAGCTGTCTCACAAACAGCTTGTCGTAGAAGTTGGGCGTCCTGAGAGAGTTGCTGACGATCGATGCGAGGGCGTTGTACGCGTGGCACTTGTATTTTCTTGCGGTTTCCGATTCAGTTGGTATCTTGAAAGCATTCAACGCCATCCCAGCGAGAACTGTCAAAAGCTTCGGTTTCTTCGACGAAGTGGAAATAGGACACGCCGCCCGATCTGGAGTGCCAATCGGAATTCGTAAAAACAAAACCTCAACCAGCGTGAAGTGAATTATAGCCAACTCCAGGTCTCTCCCTTCTAGTTTCCTCAAAATAGCTTCTATATTCTCCACGTAGAATGCCTCAAAAACAGACAAACTGCTGTTTTGGAAGATAGGAGGCAAAACTTCCGTTGCGACCTTGTAGCGACTGCTGAACGTGATATCTTGGTCGCAGCACATCGAATACACTTTGGCAAGTATTTTCCGTTGCAAACTCTCGTCGATGCTTTTCACTAGACTTGATAGTAAAAGGGATTTCTCTATGTTGATTTCAGAATTGAGATAATGCGATATCAGAAACTCAAATATCGGAAGAGATCGCACGAACGGCATGGATGTTAACATTTTGTTAACGGCAGCGGTTTTGGTAGATGAATCAGTTACAATAGGTATGCGTTCATTGAAGACCGTCAGAGCGGTTTTCAGTTCGTTGCTGAAACGAAGGAAAGTTTATAAAATAAATGGGTTGAATTAAGAAAGTTGACAAAAAACTGAGCCACTTTCCAAAAGAAAATCCAAGTGGCGTTATTGTGATAGAGATATTTCGTAACAAAAATATAATTTAATGGCGAACACATTATTAGAGTTTTGGCATATGTATTCTTACGTTTGTTCCTCAGTATCATCATCTGTGGCAGTCGACACCAAGAGATCAAACGTCTCCAGATCGTTAGTTCCATTTCCTTCCAACAAACATTTCACCAACCAACTGGAAATATTCTTACAACTCGCCTTATTCATCTCCACCAGTAATTTGACATATTCCAAACCGTCACGCTTCTTTTCTTCATTAGCTTCGAAGTATTCAGCAAACGACTGCCAATGTTCCACCATACAGTTCACTGTATCCTTGTAAAAACTTCTATATGCCTTCTCCTTCAACATCAACGACAGAGCACAACGAATAAGTTCCACACTCACCTCCAAGTTGTTCTTAGCCAACGAAAGAGTTACAAACGAGTCGAAATCTCGTGCGATGACTGGCAAAACGGCTTCCGAGAAAATACTCAAGAAATACAAGCCAAAGCTGGTCTCTCTGGTGAACTCCATGCATTGAACAACGCGTTTCTCGTGCAAGTGGTCGATCAAGGCTGCCAACTCATCACGTTGTCTCAGACAGAATTTCAGCAAGGTAGTGACGTAGGAGAGAGTTGTATCTTGGATCTCGTTAATGAAAAGCACCGTCCCGTTGTCACTGGAATTCTTACGGAAAGCTTCAGCTAATTTATCTATAAGGCCAGTAGCGTAGCTCTCTACTTGGATTATTTGATTGAAACTGGTTGCAGCAAGAGTGGCAATCCCTCTCAAAACGTTCCTTTGTTTGAGCGACACGTTTTTCGTCAAATCCACAGTGGCATCGAAATCTCTGTCGATTAGAGTAGTAATAGCAACCTTTAACTCGGTTACTTTCGACCCTGGTAGTTTTCTGGGGAGAGTGTTGAGCAAGATCTCGAGCAATTCAGAATAGTTGGGGTGTAAAACATCGTTTAGTCCTAAGAATTCAGGATGGAACAACACGTTGAGCAACAGCTTCCAGAAATCGCTTCCCCATAAAGTAATAGACTGTTGGCAGAGCGATTCGTCCCGCAAGAGAGCGTTGTACAGCTTCAGAATTGATAAACAGCACGCAGATTTTAGAATACGATATTGATCCCTATCCATGGCTGTAAATATCCAAGCCTGGTGCGAAATTAGGTTGAGGGCCTCGGTTATCTCAATCGACTGGAAGTATTTTAAGAAATACTTCATTTCCCCGAAGAGGGCACTGTTCTCAAAGCTGAGACTCTCCAGATTGTTCTTGACTATAAAGTGATAACCATCCAAGGCGCTTAAAAGCCCCTGCAACCACTTCAAGAGCGCGTGACATCCGTCAGATTTTAAATCCCCAAACTTGCTCACCAAACCGTCAAAAACGTGTGAAAGCTTACGATCCAAATTTTTTGCTACAAAACTCTGCACGCTCATCTTTCCGTCGCTAGACAACGGCGCCAGATTCGAAAAAAGTTCCATGCACATGTCGCGACAGTGCTTTGCCAGACTGCCGGTGCGTTCGAGAATCCAAACGGCAACGTCACGAAGCAAACCTGAACGAAAATCGTTCGGAATTCGTCGTTTTTCGTCGTGTTCTCGAAAAATAGACCGCTTCTCTACGAATACTCTTTCAACGTGTCGCAGAGCGTGCTTGATCTGAATGACGGTGGTTGTTTCTTCGAATGACATGATCGTAGAGAGGCTGAGAACGAATATGTGCAGGATTTCGAGCCAAAAGATGCTCACAAGGGCATCTTCCTCTCGCAGTTCGCGGTAAATGTTGTTGAAGATCAAGGCAGCGCCAAGTTTTTTAGCCGCATCCGGGTGAGTACTGAAGAATCTCATGTTATTCACGAGAATTTTGATGTTAATGGGATCTCTAGCTATGCTGTTTTCGTTTGCTTGCTTTATAGTCCATTTGACGAACTCCCCCACGCATTTTCCTGCAAAATCTCTCAGGCTGGAGTTGGTAGGATGCGTAATGCCTTCCTGAAATATTTTTACTGTGCATCTCAACTAGAAAACGAAATTAAAGTTCTTACCATTAATGTATCTATGATGATTGCGGTGTGCGGGCCTCTTGATTGAGTAGGTGATGTATACCAATGAACAAGTTGCAGAAATAGCGGTTGAAATATTTGTTCTACCACTTGATCGATATCGCAAGCCAGCTGCAGTAGAGGAATCGCGATGGTTTTTAGCGTATTATTCAGCTCTATGAGACCTGATTGACTCATCGGTTTAGCTATAATCAACAGCAAAATAAAAGGTAAATATTTGGGTAACTCGCTTCAATTTTTTTTAATTTCCAATTAGACTTTTGAATTATTTTTCCGCTGATTAAAAATCTGAAGTCAAAAAATATAATTTTTTGGGTACGAAACTTTATATATGAAAGAAAAAGGAAGTGGCAAGTGAATAAAGCGGCTTGCAAAAGTGAATAGATGGTTCTAGGAATTTTTTGTTATAGCAAATGAGTTATTGAAGTAGCACATAGTTTTGACTTCAGATTCGACAATTTTTTTTGAAAATAATCCGTGTCCAAAAAACAAGCATTGACAGATTATAAAACACTATTATAACTTACCTCTTCCCAGGAAAACCATCATGCAAGCCTGCAGCAACTCACACGCCGTTATTCGAGTCTTTCTATCGCTGGAATGCAGCGCCAAATCGATGATCCTCGGCAAAAAACTATCCAAGTGAACATTCAACTGCAAATCTTCGTAGAGCAACGTAATTCTCAGATGAGAATCCCTACCGGTAATGAGGTTACAAACGTCATTTTCGTTCGAAAATATAAAAGCCTGCAAGTTCCTCAAACTCTGCCTCCCTATGAAACAGAGAATCTCTCTCTGCAACGTCACGAGTTCCGGCTCCATCTCCAGCAGTACCTTCCTTTTTTTGATAGCCTGCTTCGTCTTCCTTCGCTTTTCAACAATACCCTGACCTAACCCCCTGAGAGATTTACTCCTCAAAAAACTGTCTAAGCTGGGGATGATTTTCATCAAGTTCGGTTCTAGCACTTCCGGTTCTATATTCTCCTGCCAGTACTCCAAAGTCCGCAGCCCCATGCGAGCAAGCGGGAGGTAGCTCCTTCCCACCTTGAAAACGTTAACCAAAGGTACAACGCACGACGGGAGCGCGTCTTTAATAACATCGACAGGAGTTTCTAGCAAAACCTGCAGACATGATATCAGTAGCTCATCCTTGAATTCCGGCATTTTATTCAACAGGAGCGCCAAAAAAGTTGATAGCGTAGTGTGACAGTTATCAACGTCCAAGCCTCGATCCGACACCATTGAACGGGTATGGGCGTTTGAACTACTGCCTGAAGCATGCGCGTCAGTATTGTAGCCAATATCTTGGTCAGTATGAGCTGAGAACAGCTCTAGATTTCTAGCGATTTTCAAGCTGAAGGACAACAGCTTATAGAATCCGCTGGTGAGCGGGTACTTCAAGCATTTATCGACGAGATGCGTCACGATTTTGCAGATGCACTTTCTGAACATCGTCGGCTTGACTTTCTCGAAAATCTCCTGGTAAAAGTCCACTAAGTTCAGGAAAATGGCATAGTCGTTAGTGGCCTCGGCTCTGTAGGCCTGACTGACGTCTGTAGTAACTACATCATCACCTTTGAGTTTCACAGATACGTTCAGTTTATTGATAAGCATCATGAGTGTCTTCACAAGTTCGTATACGGTTCTTTCGAGGATATACTTGCGGTCTTCCAAGCCGAAGCCTCGTTTGTCGTAGACACGGTTTGAGGTTAGGTTCAGGATGCCGGTCCACAGAGGAAAGTAGTTCTTGACTGTTACTATCTTCTGTGTTGTTTCTTCGGAAAAGGCCTCGTTGGATATGTGTTGGTGGGAGCAGGACCAAACCACACCTGCGAACACAGCTCAGAAAATTGAATAGACGCAAAGAGTGTTGAAGTATTTTATACAGAGTGCTTCGGAAGTCATTCTCAATATGAGGAAAGCCACTATTGTTTTTGGACCATGGAATAAAGTTAATTATTAGAAAGCCACCTCACCTTGATAAACGACGTTCTCCACGAAAACGTCAAAAAACCTCGTCTTCCTTAAATGAAAGAGAGTCATGATAAGAGCATCGACGACCAGCTCGAAGTGCAGAATCGGTAACTGATGGAAACTCTTGATCATGTTGATGGTAGCTCGTTGCAGGCAAAAAAACTCGCTCGTGGTGAACTCCTTGAACGTCATAAAATTGGCGACGGCCTGCACGTAGTCCGGAAGGTACTCCCACTGTTCACTCTGCGGGTCGTAGTTGAGGATGTAGGTTTCTTCGAAGTTCTGCATTATGGCCAGGAAAAGACTAGTGACCTCTTCGGGAGGTAGGTGTTTGTATGACGCGGGAGCGAATTGTTGAAGACAGAAGATTGCGAGTCGTCTTTCGGTGTTGGATGATTCTTTCGACTCTAGTATGGACTTGCTGTAATTGTTGAAGTGCTGGAAACAGTTGAAAAAATTTTAAACAGTTGAAATTTGATTCAAGCTAATTTTGATGAACCAGAACTGATACCAAAAAATTGATCCAGGGACTTAGCCGCTTTTGGATGGAAATAACAGGGCTTTTCATGATGAGCGTTAATTAGCCGTTTCTGACAAACTATTTAACGGATCAACTTGAAAATTTCACAGTATGCATAAATCAATATGACCCACACGGCTAAAATATTTCAGACGAAGCGGCGTTGTCGCTTCTACTGTAAAGTAGTACATAATATCATAATATGATTCATTATCACTTTGTCAACAAATTCATATACTATTCACCTATACCTATCTATTACCGTTTAGAAGATATAAATTAATTTCGATATTTTTTTTACCAAACATGAGCTTTTATAAATGCTGATAATCTTGAACTCTCTTGCACTAAAACGATAAAATTTGAAATGGAGTGGAGTGATACTATGAGGATCTTCACTCCGAGTCATATTTTCATTTGCCTCATACAGGGTCTTCAAAAAATGCAGATACTTCGATCTCATGAAAAAATGAGTAAAACTCAATTTTTTCAAATTGAACACCCTGTATATTTT
>WOGR01011243.1:0-10626 GCA_015342045.1 Leptinotarsa lineolata | reverse complement strand
AATAAATATGTATGTATGTTGGAATTAGTTTTCAGACTTTCAGATTCATCTGTATTTTTAATCTTTGTCTTTGTATTCCAATACTGTTTTTACATTTCAAGATTTTGTACTGTACCTCAATATTGTTTTTTGTCTTTAATATTTTCACTCACCATAAATTATAGATATTGTAAATACATTTCAACTTGTTTAAAAGCCCACCCTGACTTTTGCTGTGTCCTGTGTTGATCGTTTTGCAATAAAAGTATTAGTATTATTGTTAATTTAATCTTTTTTAACCCTGATCATAGATCAGTTACTTCCGCCAGGCGTCTACCAGTGTCGCTTCTCACTCAGTAAACAGCACGGAGTAGGGATGAGAACTAAGCCGATCTCCTGTCTCACACAATAAGCCTTCTCTCACTGCCTACACAGTTTTCGGCCACTATTATTGTTTATCCATCGAGCGTAGATACAGTTTGCGATGCCACCGAAGCTATGAATTATCCACTAGAGTTTATGAACTCATTGGATTTGCCAGGCATCCCACCGCATAATTGGAGGTTGGATCCGTCCGTAATTTGAATCCACCACGGCTGTGCAATAGCACGCGATTAGTCATTAAAAAATTAAAAAAAAAACCTTATCGAAGCCAGCATTTTAAATGGCAAGTTCCGAGGTGAAAATATATTGATACCACGAATCCCTATTATACCTACAAATGTCACAACAAACACTATGTGATAATTCACTTAAAACCCTAACATTATTGAAATGAAAAAAAAATACATAAAATATTTTTCAAAAACTTCACGTTTCAGTGCACACTTGATAATATGGTTTTAAATGTTGACTAATCATCACATAGTGATTGTTGTAATATATCGAATCAAAATATGTTTTATTACCCAAGATTTGAACATCTTATTGACAAAGTCTAGTAAAGTAAAACATGTATATGGGACATTAAATTAACAAATACAAGCTATAAAATAAAGCTTGGAGACAAGAACAGCGTATAGGGACAGAACAATATATAGCCCAGCTGAACAGATTTGAATATATATAAGTACATGAATATTGAACATGAACATTGATAGCCATTTCGTGTCGATTTCAATAACTTGTTTACACAGACCTACATGTCAATTACTCCATAGAGCCTCGGTAGAATTCGTCCACACTATAATAGGGCCTCCCAACAAAGAATTCTTTTACTTTTTTTCTGAATTTCTTTTCATTATGTATTCACCTTAAATTAATGGGAAGGTGATTAAATAACTTCTTGCTATTGAAAATAATAGAATTTTTTGTAAGGGCTAAAGTAGGTGTTGGAAGGGAAATGAAGTAAGACTGACTTGTGCTATAAGTGGAGGCGTTATTAAATTAATTTTTGTATTTTTTGTGGATAAGACATACTGTTTATATGGCTAAGACCATCTTCAGTGGCATGGTCGAAGTACTCTTTTTGACGTGTCAACTAAAACACTTCAAGAAGAGTACTTCGAGTACTTTTAAAATCAGCAAATCTTCCTCATTCTAGCTTGGAATTGTTTGATTTACCTCTATCATATTTTAGACAATCGATAAAAAATTTACGATGTATTTGATTCTGTGAGCATACATACATTATTAAAATAAATGAAAAATTCCATTGAAATTAATAAATGAAAGGGAACTTACCCTGATTTGGAATGTCCAACAATCAGAGCATTGAAAACATTCTCATTAACAGACATCTGTTTCTCTCTCATATATTCCAGTATTTTGGTAGCCCCTTCAATATCACCATCTTGACAGTAACGAGCGATTAGCCTTTGATAAGTGACTCTATTAGGTTCTATGCCGTTGCTTTCCATTTGGCTCAAAAAGTCTGTAGGGGAAAAAGGATGTTCGTTCTCTAAGTATACTCTGAGGAGAGCATTGTAATGTGAAACGTCCATCGGGACACCAAGTTTGTTGAGGGTGTTCCATATCTCCTGAACCAATTTTGTCCTCGTATCGGGCAACTCTTCGGGAACTAAGTTACCACAACATCTTATCATCAGCAGTGATTGCGAACTGGTAGCTGACCTCGCTAATCGAATTTCTTCCAAGACATCTTCGATGTCTCGTCTCGAAATTCTGCCTGATCTTCTAACATCGTTATCGATTCTTCGTAAACTACTTTCTAAATTCTGGTCTAATAAAGTAGATTGTGTCGCAAAATTGCTGGAAGTAGAAACATAAATATTTGAAATGTAGATTAGAGCAGAAATGCGTCAGAAAGGTAAAAAATTAATAACAGTGGTATAAATGAATCCATTACTAGAATGCTTAGTCTAGCGAACTAGAATAGTTTCATTATTGATTTACTTGATTCCTCCATGTACTCTTTCAAAAGTCAGATGAAACATATTAACCTAAACCTACTATGAAGAACTTGTAGATTATCAATGATACTAATATTTATTCATCTTCAGAAACACTATATATTCATAGATACCTTACCAGAAAACATATGAAATAGTCCAAAATTAAAAACCATATATTTTTTTAATTATAAATTGAAAGCCTAAAATGGAACACCAATAAATTAGAACAAATTAAAGAGAACAAAATCTGGAGTGGTACTCGGAGAATATTTTCTTTAACTAGTTGTTTCACTGAAAACTCATTTATATTGTCTTCCCATATTGTTTATATAATTTTTTGTTATATTATTGAAGGTAGGACCAATAAATGCATCCGGGGGAATGTGTAGCAGTCAAAAAAGAGGCATTTTTTCAATAAAATAGATAATTCCACCAAATTTCCTGAGAAATAAATAATAGTCATGGCAAAAATTGGAAAGAAAGGGTTTTAGATTTTGTGAAAATATAGTTTCCACTCAAGTTTGTAGACCTTTTTTAATATTTTAACTCCCACATATAAGTTTTTTCGATAAAGGGTTTAGTTTAAG
Source organism: Leptinotarsa lineolata (assembly GCA_015342045.1). Classification (NCBI taxonomy): domain Eukaryota; kingdom Metazoa; phylum Arthropoda; class Insecta; order Coleoptera; family Chrysomelidae; genus Leptinotarsa; species Leptinotarsa lineolata. The sequence goes on along the minus strand of WOGR01011243.1, from coordinate 7,706 downwards.
AGGTAATTGCTTGAAATACAAATATTTGAAATAGTGTTGCATCACAAAATTGCCGGTTTCACCAATAATTATACCGACCTGGAGACAACTCCACACATGCATTGTGTATTGTTAACTAAATTGCCATTGAATTCTCTGGGAGTATTCACAACAATACTTCTTGCGAAGCCAGCAATGTATCTAACAAATTTTGAAGTTCTTAAAATCGAAGACATGCTTCTTTTACGACAGAGTGACAATCTGACTATGATACAATAATAGAATGACAGAAAAAGATGATATGTATGGCAAATGACAAGTGACAAAAACAGCATGTCACTTTAGCTGCTTTAGTTTGGAAATTGAAAAGTGACACGAACAATTTACATACATGTTCTTTTGAACTTTATCTCAAATTTACTATATATTGTGATTGTACAGGAGGTTCCGTAGCCATTTAGTTAGGTAGTGGGATGCTTCAATATTTTAAAGACTTTTGAAAAAATCATGAATTAAAGTTGAAATCTCCGTTGCGAGAAAACTTAAGATTGCTAATATATGGATAACAAAACAAGGTGAAACTTGAACTTTTGGCGTAGAATGAATCCAAAACAGCACTTTTCTGAAATACCTGAAATGCAACACTCTTCTCGAAGCGCGTTTTACTAAGCAAGTTGAAGTTTTCAGAAGATGAATTTGGAAAGAGTATTGCAGTTCTTGTATTCGGGATAGTGTTTGTTTGTGAGTACAGAACAAGAGGTCTTAGCTACTACTGTTAGCAGTACCTGTTATTCTTTCAGAAGAATTAGTCAACTCGAATTAATAAATCCAATTTTAGTCAAGAAGGAACTTTATTGACGTTTTTTATATTTTCCAATCTTCAACTGACAAATCTTGTTTACGAAACAAATGAACACAAATAAACATACATAATGATGAATAATTAATTAATATCACATTCTCCCCCCTGCTGGAGTATTTAATTGTTCTCTAGCTCCAATTTACATATCTTCATCGTTACTAGTCGCTTGAATTCCGAGGTTGACGTTTCAACATCAACTACCCGGATTCTCCCATCAGGTCCAAGATATATGCCGGTTATTCTGCCCAACTTCCAATTATATCTAGGCGCTTGATCATCAACCAATATGACGATATCATTTATTGCTATTGGTGTATTATCGTTCGTCCATTTACTTCGCCTTGATGAGTAAGGTAGGTACTCTCTGGTTCAGCGATTCCAGAATGAATCTGACAACATGCGAGATATTTTCCATTCTCTCCTCAGATTGTCTGCACTTGGATTCAATGGTACTAAGTCGTCATCACCACTCGAAGAGCCAATCAAGAAGTGGTTCGGAGTAAGTGATTCTGTATCTGTAGGGTCAGTCGATACTCTCGTCAAAGGTCGACAGTTAACGATCTTTTCCGTTTCGGCAAAAAAAGGTTGCAGTGTTTTTTCTCGAAGACTCTGATCATGGAGAACTTATTTGCCAATAGTTCTTTTCACTGTCCAATCAATCTCTTCCAAGCTCATTCCAAGTGAGGTGAAGAAGGAGGGATGAACTTGAAAGTGATTCCTCTTCCAGACATACCATCAATTAAACTGAAACTGTCCATTTCTTCGATGGATCGATTTATTTCTTTCGCTGCGCCTCAGATTCGTCTCAGTATCGCAGAAAATAACATGAGGTTATCCTCTTCTTGCAGCCATTCTCAATATGGCTTGAATGGTCGAGTCGGTGTTAAGGCTATGGGCTATTTCAAAGTGTATGGCTCTCACTGCAAGGCAGGTAAACAGAAAAATTGGTCTAAAGTAGTCCATTCCTATATTTACAAATGGTCTCATTCCTCTTTTCAATCGTTCTTCTGGTATTTGTTCCATCATTGGTGATAGTGGTTTACTCCTTTCAATTCTGCATCTAAGACATCATCTGGAGAATGCTGTTCTAACTGCTGTTCGTCCATGAATCACCCAGTATTTTTATCGGAGTTTGTTCAGTACCAATTTCGTTCCTGAAGAAATTTTTCATGATAATGCTGGATAAGTAATTTTGTGAAATCGTGCTTTGGACTCAATATAGCTGGTTGACTAAAATCTCTTGACAACCATTTCGACACATTCGTTCGGCCAGACAGAACCATAATTCCATCTTTCAGTTGAGGACTTAGACTGGCAAGCTTTTACTACTTCCACTTAAAACTTTTCATTCTTGAGGCAGCATATCTCCGAAAGGAAACTCTTTTGTTGTGCACACTGTACCCAAATTTTCTCAGCATCATATATTTCTTCTTTTGTCAAATTGGGTTCGAACTTTTTTTGTTTTTGAGAATGTTGATGAATCTCAAGCACCAAGCTGTAGAACGACTTAATCTTTTAACAAGTGGTAAGCAATTTTCATAGTTCCTAATGAGACATGTTCCAAAATTTTTTTGTTTCAATTCAGCATCCTCTCCACACAAATGTTTTATGTTGTCTCTTTGGCATGGCCAAAGTTCCTCAGGCTATCTGAGAAATTGAGGCCCAGAAAGCCATTGGTCTGAAATTATTTTCTCTCCTGCCGTCCATCATGTTACTTCATCTGCGATGTTAAATTCAATTGGAACGCAGTACCAATCTTTTACTTCCGTTAGTTCTTGTATTTCTCCTATACGATGGGATACAAACGGTTTATAGTTTCTTCCATCACCTCTTATCCAGTTCAAAACACATCTTGAGTCGAACCAAAAATATGTTCGATTGATAGGAATTTCCAGTTCTTTTTTTCTCGACTGAGAAAGCCGACTTGCCATAACCGCTGCCTGAAGTTCCAACCTGGGTGTAGATAATGGTTTCAACGGAGCGACTCTAGTTTTTGCCGTAATAAGGCAAACTTCGGTTTCTTCAACTCCAACAACTGGAAGATATACTGCTGCAGTAAACGCCTTTTTACCGCTGTCGCAAAATGCGTGAAGTTCGGTACCTAGCTATAGCTGAAAGTATAAGGTAGCTGTAACATATGGAAATTTTTATTTCAGAGATTTTCTCGATTTCTCTCATTCATTTTTTCCAAGAAATATGTAGGTCCTGTGACATAACATCATCCCAGTCGATTCCAGATCGCCATATATCTCGCATTATAATCTTTCCTCTCACGGTGAAGGGGGAAATCAAACCTAGCGAATCAAAAACAGACATCAAAGACCTTAGAACGATTCTTTTTGTAGGAGTACCTTTGTGAATTTGTGATTTTTCAAATTTTAATGAAAAGTTATCATTGTCAGGATCCCACCACATGCATAATATTCGATGTAATGGAGGTTCGTCAATTTTCTTCATTGAGGCCAAAACTAGCTCATCAGTAAGCTCCGTTCGAATTAATTGGGAATTCGTCATTCAATTCATTACCTCGTAGCCAGCGATTTTTTGGACTTTTCATACTTTTAAAATCATTCGTAGGGCTTCCTCTTCTGTGTCTTTAGAATCCAGAAAATCATCAACGTAAAAATTTTTCATCCTCTTCTGTGTCTTTAGAATCCAGAAAATCATCAACGTAAAAATTTTTCATGATAGCGGTTTTTACGTCTGAATCTGGGGCGAATTTTTCGACACTTAAATTTTTAACGAACTAGGAACATGCAGGAGAACATATTGTCCCGAATGTCATGAAAATCATTTTATAAACATCAGGAGGTCGATCATATTCCAAATTTCTCCGAAGAAATCGTTGCGCACATGTGTCTTCTTCTTGTACGCTGATTTGGTAAGAAAATTTCTTTTACATCTCCGCAAAAGGCAAATCGTCTTTGTCGAAATTTCCATAGAATCGACACTAAGGATCGTAGTAGATCTGGTTCAGAGAGTAACACGTCGTTGAGACTTGTATTGTTTGTTTTGGCAGCTGCATAAAACACAAGCCTGATTTTTTTGGCTTGTTTGGATTTTCCATGGCAAAGTGAGGCAGATACCATAGGTGAGGATTGATATGTTTTTCTTCTTCTTCAGTCAGTTTTCATATGTATCCCTTTTCTTTATAATCCTCATTTTTTTCACAATACTTTCTGGCAAAATTTTCGATTAGACGGCATTTTTTCCCTACACATTTCAGTCTTTGTAAGGCTTGAAATTTACTTTCTGGCAAGGTTACGTCTTCTCTTTTCAATAATAATCCAATTTCGTAATTTTTTCCATTGTATTTGATTGTACTGTTCATCAAATTTGAGGCTCTAGAACTTTCCTGGGAGAGTTGATCGGTTGCTATCAGAGTGCCAAAAGTTTCTGTCTCATATGATTTCCAGTATAATTCTTGAAGCTCGTCATCGAATATTTGTTTTTCGCAAATGTGCAAGGTGTGAGCTTTAAAGACAGTTTCCTCGTTAATTGGGCTTGGTCCATGTAAAGACCTAATTTATATCTATTGGCAATTGGAAGATGTTCCGAGCCACTCCGTATCTGTTTGGCAATTATCAAATGGATATTATCTTGGCCAATAAGCATCACAGGTTTTTCATTATTAATATCATTTATCGGAACACTTCGTTGATGCGATTATTTCCTCCAATCTGCAATCTTGACGTTTTGGTCTGGAAGTGACATGTTGGTGACAGTTCGCACACCTTTCAAAATGAAATTTTTATTGCTGTCGTCTATTTTGGTAACTTTTACATTTAACCGCATGAAATCTTCTTGCATAGTCACATTTTCACTTGTCCACTGAAGACAGAGGGGCTCTTTAACACCAGTTACTCCAAGTTTTTTGGTGATTCCTGAATCTAATAGTGTTACTGTCAAAGTTTCATCACACAGTGTCTCTTGGTCGATATAATTTTATGTGAATTACTCGTAACAGTACCTTGCTTGTGGGATTATTTATAGAGCACACCATTTTCGGATCATTTTCATTATTATCTTGAAGTAACATAGTTCTAATCATTTTCCCGTTGTTTGTGTAAGTTTTCGCACCCTGCATTTGAACTTTTGATGATTTTTCCGGAGGCAAATAAAGCACAATTTCTTTCTGGTGACAATTTCCCACCTTTGTTCATAACCATTCAATTGCATTTGAGGGCAGGTACCTTCGTGGTGCTGGGACTGATCACAGTAATTGCATATTTTGGATTTTACTTCGGTTGTTCTTTGGTTGTTCACTGAAATCTTCTAGATTCACTTCACTTTTTTTGTTTTTGACTGTTTCACCCCATGAAAGCTTCAAAATTTCTAGAATTTTTCCAAGTACCTCTCTTATTAGTTGAGGATTTTCTAGGTGACGTTTATTGTCTAAGCTTTTCATTATAGACACCACATTGTTCACTTCAGATGAAAAGTGAATCAATGTCTCTGAACTGATATAATCTTTAAAATGAACGGAATTTTTCGTAATTTATGAATTATTGTGTCAATTATATATTCAGGTCGGCCAAATCGGTTTTTCAAAGTAGAAATAACATTGCCCACGTTTTCAGCCTTTAACATTCCAGCAACTGCGGTTTTAGCCTCTTCTTTGAGAGGCTAAATCGGGTTCTCTTGCATCTTGTGCATCCGAGGATTGATTCAAAACAAATGGAACTGGTAACGAAACTGATTTGAGAACATTTGTAATTGTTTCACAAAGCATTTTAATGTCATTGCTAAATGTATTTTTCTCACCACTTTTCCCTACTCTTTCTATCATTTCAGTTATTTGTTCTCTGTGGATAGATATATTTCCAATCCATTGGGCTACAGTACCTCTGTGTTCTTGGCTATTAACCGATTCTTCTTCCGAAGCCAAACTAAATGTTTCAGACTGAAGATGAATACTATCGCCATTTTCTTTTGCTTCTAGCTCAGCTTCATGTAACTCTTCTTCCATCTGAAGTAAATGTTACCTATTTTCTATTTCTTTATTTTTCAATTCTAGGTTTCTTCGTTGTTTTTCTATTTTTATTGCTCTTCTCTTCATTTCCAAATTTATAGAACTTCTATAGGAACGTTCAGTCTTTCTAGAAATTTTTGAGCATACTTCCTATTTCTGGTCATGTCTCAAGGAAGTTGTCTCTTTCACGACTGTTTTCTCGAACTGGCCATTTGAAGTTTCTGGAATTTGGAAACGATTTGTTTTGCCAAATTGGTCAGGCCAAACATAATCAATTGATAGGCTTCGATTCAAGCCGGCACCAAGTCTTTGGGATTTACACTGCTCTATATCATGATCACGTCGGGGTCATCAATGTTATTCTTTCAGAAGAATTTGTCAACTCGAGTCAACAAATCCAATTTTAGTCAAGAAGGAACTTTATTGACTTTTTTTCTATTTTCCAATCTTCAACTGACAAATCTTGTTTACAAAACAAATGAACACAAATAAACATACATAATGATAAATAATTAATAAATATTCACAATACCATTATTCTCATTAGAATAATCCCGAAAATTCCTCAAAATACAACAAAAACAGGCCTGCTAATCGATATTATCCGGCGCAGGTCTGGTGTCAATGAACTGATGTAAGATAGGTGTTTTTTGTTGGTAATATTTTGTTCGAAATATAGTTATTTTCGTCAGAAGCAGGAAGCTACATCTTTCTGGCCAACATTAATTTGTTCCATCAACACCTTATAGCACAGATAGCGAATAGCTTTTGAAGGGTATAATATCAACAAAACGCACCAAATGCCTTCAAAACAAAAAAGAAGAATATGAAGTTATGTTTATGTTTCACAAACACGGTTGTTTCATTTCTGTTATTTTGAGTTTTGAAAATGTCTCTAAAATCTTCTGGAGAAGTGGATCCCATAAGAAATGAAAGAACTGGAAATGTTCGAGAAGTGGGGTCACAAGCTATCTGGAGTCTTTCCTCGTGTAAACCTGGTAAAATTATTGTTCAAAGTTCATTTGCTTGTGTTCAGTAATTTGTAGAAGCTATCATTTTTAGGAACCCCCTTCATCCCTCTCAGACTAGAACAGTTCAATTTCCCTCAGTGTTTTAAAACCATGAAAAAACCTAAGTTGTTTTTGTTAGTTGAAATGTTTGTAGCAATGATTCTACTATTGTTGAATACGTTCATAATCGAAAGAGGAAAATGTGTTGTGTAATGACTTTTATTTATAAAAATTGACAACTACTTCATAAAACATACATTGGTAAAATTTATGAATTTCTCAAAATTTGATACCCCTGTTAAGCTAGCAGAACCACTTTGGACTTTTACATTTATTTTCAGGCCATAATTTAGGGCTAATTTTAGTCAAATTTTGTACTTTTCCCGAATTTTTTTGCTCTTTGTTCAACGTAGATATCATGGGTACTGTTAGCTTAATGTTAAGTTAGCAGAACCCACCCCAAGAAAAAAACATTTTGTCAAATCTGATTACATTGTAATTTTAGGCTCATTTTAGGATCATTTTTTCCCTAATCCTTGATTTTCCAGGTGTTGTTTTTTAAAAAAAACTTGTGGGTTTTGCTTAACCGTTAACCCTTCGGTAGACGCAGTAACATTTTACACAGCAATAGTTGCACACGGTCCACAAGACCAGTAGAATAATATATATTTATTGAATAATTTTTTTGAATTTTTCAATTAATATTGTTTTATTATAATTTTTTCCACATCATTTTTTTGTTACTATTCAACAGTTTATTTAGATATTGATTTCCTACAAAAGTAGAAAAATAAATGACTTTTTGATTACTATTTATTATATTCCTACGACATAATTTTCAGAAAAAAACGAACATATAATTCTGAAATATACTGAAATCGAC
>WOGR01011242.1:0-10628 GCA_015342045.1 Leptinotarsa lineolata | reverse complement strand
GAGTCGACATATAGAACGTTCTCGTAGCGGCATGTATAAGGTCGTCCATCCTAGGAAGAGGATATCTGTCCGGAATAGTTATAGCATTCAAGCGGCGGTAATCCACACACATTCTATAATTTCCATCCTTTTTAGTAACTAGTACAGTTGGTGGAGCATAAGGTGAATCACATTCCTCAATTATGCCTTTTTCCAATAAGGAATCAACTTCGGATCTTAATATGTCGGCCTTTTGAGGTGTTACACGATAGGGTGGTACTGCAATAGGTGTGTCATTCACTAAATTTATACGGTGCTCTGCATGAGGTGTTGGCTGATTACTATCCTCAAACACATTACAAGGCGTCTCTATGAACGGTTGGAGTTGATCTCGTACAGGTTGGCTAATTGGACGCCCTCGTCTTCCCTCAAAACCAAATCAACAAGGCTGACTGTGGTGAAATTCTCAGAATTGCTTTCTGAAAAAAGGTTATACTGAATTTCAGGATAATCACAGAACATGAATTTCATCTGCGGAATATTGAGGATCAATTTGTTAAAAAGTCTATGCCAAGTAGAGTTTTTGAAGGCGTGTGTTCAGGAAAAGCAACGAAAGTTGTATTGATGACTCTTCCTAAAAGATTCACAGGGCAAGTGAATATTCGAGCTGAAACTAACCTTGCTTCTCCACCAGCCATGACTAAATTTATCTCTTTGTTCTGGTAATCTACATGACAGTCAATTCAATGATCATGTAGTCGTTTACCTGCGATGCTACACTTAGCACCGGTATCAACATAAGCATATCCTTTCAGGTCTAGGACAGTGAGTGGTAATAAAAATCTTTTGTCAAGGTCATCAGTAGCAGTCATAAGAAGTTCAACCGAAGAAACAACTTCCGAAGAGGTTGATTGAATTCTAGACTTACAGTTTGGGCAGTTTGTCCTTACATACCCTGGGGTATTACATCCATAACAGACAATTGTCGAATTCTGTCGACTATTCACAGTAGAAGGTGAGTTTTCTTGTCCACGAGGTGAGGTCGTTGGTTTCTTACGAAATTGTTCACTAGCTGCAAATTTTCTACATTGAAGTTGAGTATGACGATAAATACGTAAAAGTTCGAGAAAAATTTATAACCGGCAACACTGTAAAATAGCCTCGCGCGAACACACGCTGATAAAGTTGGTGTCAAAAGTAAGGTTATAAAAGTACTGATTGTTCAAATCTCAGGAGGTACTTACAAACAGTTCCAAACGATATCGATCTGCAACGGCCCCACGTTGGGCGCCAGTTATAGGGGGGTTGGTAAAGGTTTCGGCGTTGGCAAGAAGGTACCGAATGGCTGCTCACAAGTAGTCCTGTTTTTCGGACAAATTAATTCAGCAAAAATGCAAAGGCAATTACTTGATTGCCAATGAAATATCTGAGAAAATAGCACAGTGTAACAAAAGCACTAGTAACGGGAAAGCAACAACACTTTATGTATGTAAATGTAGGTTCATTGACTGACTACTGACTGTGTAAATATCGCGCGCGCTTCCCACTCTCTGTCCTCTGGCGGAAAATCCCGGTTCTAACGGAAGTGGCTAGAGTCCCGGTAGGTAGTCGATGGAAGCGACTAGGGGGTCACGTTACATGAGTATTTTATGTTTTTGATTATAGGTATAGTGAAGGTGTTATTAATGTCTGTGATTGATAGATGCGAAATATCCGGGAAATTGGTTTTGATGATTGAAAACGAAAAACATTTTGTCTTATCAAAATCAGTTGTAAGTAATTTGGAGTCAAACCATGGTTTTGTTTTGAGAAAATCTTTCTTGACTCTGCCAAACAATTGTGGCCAATTTTCATCAGAATAGAAGATTGCGGTGTCATCCGCGAAGCTTATTATGTGGCCTTCTGTATCAACATTGTATAAGTCATTGTATATGTTGAATAAAATGGGGCCCAATACTGTACCTTGTGGGACTCCGAATTCAACAGTTACAAAATGACTGAGTCTACCGTCAATATTTAAGCATTGTTTTCTTCTTTCTAGATAACTTTTCATCAATTTATATATATTGCCTCTCAACCCTGCACTTTCAATGGTTCTCAGGTGTTTCTGGTGTCACACTGTATCAAAAGCTTTTGCTAGATCTACGACTATGCACAGCGAGGGGTGACTTTTTTCGAGCGCTTCATATATTTTTGTAGTCAATGATTCAATTGCATCATCCGTGGATCTAGACTTCTGGAACCCATATTGGTTCGGGGAAAGAATCTTATATTTCTGGAAAAATTCCGATATTCTTACTTTGAGTTTCAAGAATTTTTTCAAGATTAGATATCAGTGATATAGGTCTATAATTGTTACAATCCAGTTTGTCACCATTTTTATACACCGGTGTGTATGTTAAATAGGTGTGATTGGGGTTTTGAAATAATATTCACCATGCATTTGAGAGTTTTGGCATTTATACTATCAGATCCCGGTGCCTTATTATTCTTCAGGTTCAAAATTAAACTTTTCACTTCGTTCTCAGAGGTTTCTTCAAGGAACAATGAGTTTGGTAGTCGTTTCTCACTTTCAAATTATATATTTGTGATATTACCCGCTAATGTTTTACCGATACCTGTGAAACGTTCAACGAAAGCATTCGATATGTCTACAGTTTCTTTTAAAATAGCGCCTGTTTGATTCCTTATTTGTGTTATTTCACATTTTTCATTTTTATTAGAGCATGCTTCTTTTACAGATTTCCCACATTCGTTTGCTGTTACCCTCACTTCTATTCATCTTTTTTTTGTGATATTCATTCTTTACTTGTTTCATTATGCCGTTCAATTTATTTCTGTTTTTTTTTTGAATTGTTGAAATTTCACGAGGCAATCTTTGTACATTTCATTACGCGTGTTTATGGAAGTAATTATTGCATTTGTGATCCATGTATTTCAATTGGTGGATGCCTCAATTTTCATAACTTTCGCATTTTTTTGTGTTAGTCTTTTTATTTTGTCTATCGTAAGCTCAGTTTTTCTTTCGATATCTTTTGTGTTATAAATTTCATACCATGATTCTACTACTATATCATTTGCCAATTTATCATAGTTGATGATGTGTTTTAATTTAGGGGCATCTCTTTCCACGTTGTTTTCGATTTCGAATTGAAAAATAATTGAGAAGTGATTCGTGAAATGTGTTTTCAGTACGATAGGAATGACATCTTTTCGAATATTATTGAAAAATATATTATCGATTCAGGATTCTGTATATTTCGATACCCTTGTATTTTCGTTGATTGCGGATAAAATTTCCCGCCTCACACATTATAATTTGGTATTCCTGCGAGATTTCAGTATCACCTAGTATGTTTATATTATTGTCCCCAACGAAAATGTTTGCATGACCCTTATTTACATTTTCTTCCAGAAATTCCTTCAGGTGCGAATTAAAGTGTTCAGGGCTTGAGGAGGGCGATCTGCAGAGGCATCTCTACGTCATCGGTGTCTCTGCGACCACGTTTGAAGTCAGCAAACCAACATTTAATTGTTTTTTCTGATGAAACGGGGCCTTATAACACTTTTCAAGCCATTGCTTCGCTTGAACTGTATTTTGTTCCATCAAGAAGCAGTGTAAAATTGAAACACGAAATTGTTTTTGATACATTGTTTTGAAAATAACAAAAGTACTGTCACTCTTAGCAGAATAACTCACAAACTTATGAGTAGAATATCATAAAATTTCAAAAGCTTTCCTTTGAAGGTTAGTACTAACTGAAAAAGGCTGTGAAAGTAATGAGACTAGCGCCATCTATGTGTTGGGCCCGAGAATTTTCATCCAATGTAGTACTTATGAACCTTATGCTTTGCTGTATTTATGGCGTATTGAATTTTAGGCAACGTCTGATCTCAGTCTTCGTGCATGTAGATATGACAACAAATTGTTGTACCAATGGTTTTATCGATTTTTTTTCAATGTTGCATTGGGCTGAAAAGAGGGGAGTATACCAAATTTTTTTGTACTTGATATGAATATGCAAGTTTTATATTTCCTCATCAACGAATTGTTCACCATTATCATTTGTGGTACGCCATAAACAAGAAAGACTATGCTCTCTTTAAAAATAACTTCAGTTTGTGAAAAATGTGTTTTCGAATGGAAAATCTCCTAGAAAAAAATTATTATTTCAAATGCAACTTTTCTTCTAGTTTGTATGTGGAAGAAACATCCGATATTGATCTGCAAATTTTTTATTGACTTTCGAAAATTTGTTCATTTTTCTGTTTTTCATGTACTAAAGGTGAAGAAAAGTCAAGAAATGAATCTTTAGTTTTGAGTTCACCATCCACTGCTATATAAGCTACAAAGTTTTTATCGTCATCGTTTCAAAAAAATATAAATTACTATTTATTCCACATGAAATACTTTGAGTCACACCAGGTGCATGGTTCTTGGGATGACTGCATGTCGTATTAATGAAACAACTGTGAAATAATGCATCAACATCGCACATTGTTTATTCAGCTTGTTTAAACAAACGTTCTCGTGAAAATAAACAATACACTAAGACTTCCATTTTTATTAAAACAAATGATGAGCAAAGCTCGTATAATAATCGATCGACGTACTAACTAACTCTACAATAAATAGTTAAAAAAGTAATAAATAAATATCTAGTGTGTTATTCAATTCATCTAATAATATATCACAAATTGTACATTTATGAAAAATCTCGATATTTCTCATGATTGTAGATTTAAATTTCTCAGTCGTTATTTCAATATAACTCTAATACTTCAGAATTAGCGAAATTCGTCTATAGCTAAGTTAAAACTGCTATCCTACATGAAAATACTATATCACAAATTATCTATCTTCTTCTTACTGACTTTGAGGATTCAATAATCGAAACTAAAGTGAAGTGAAGGGATAACTACAGACTACTCAATACATTTCACACAACCACCACAAAAAACTGAATTTGGAAATCATTTTTCATTATAAAAATTACCGAAACAATTCATATCATATGAGTAGTTTTGTCATGAGGCAAAATTTGAAACGGATTTTGAAAATATGATGATGATAAATTATTTTTGAATGATCATTCATTGAGATTGGATGAGAAAACATAATTTGAAAACACTTTTTCAAAAATTACTAAAAAATAACCTATTGTTTCTGCAACAAAGAAGTATTCGGTAACAATCGCAAATATTCTGTTGTATGAAAACCTCTCGAATTTCAATTTCAGAAAAGTCTTTTGGAAATTTTAGATTCAATATTTTTGAACAAAATATCAAAAGCGGCTTGTTATGAAAATTACTTTTTTTCTAAATGTTTAAGATGATATCCAAAATTTCAGTAGCAATGATTATACATACCTACATATACACATTACATAATTATAATTCGAAAAGCCTTTGAATTCCCAAATAATTTCGATAGTGATGAGTCAAGAAGAAACAGTTGATGTAATTGTTGACACTGTATCCAGCTTCAGGACTATAAACAGAAACCATTTATCTAACGCTGTATAGAAAATGTGCAATATTCAAGAGCGTAAAATAAATGTTTTGTTTTCAGCTCTGAAGAAGTAGTGAACTGAATTTCGAAAGGTTAGCGAACACCTGAAATACCTGAAATTCTTCAAACACGTCAAGTAATTCAGGTAATTTCAATCCATCAGATGAAATATACTATTTTGATCAACTCTGATGTGATAACTATTCTAATTATGATTTTTGAATGGTCTAAAATGATTTATTCAGTGAGGTATTTTTCTACATCATTCGATTCCTTGAAATTCTCGCAGAAAGATGGAAGAGGAACCTAGATGAGGTTTTAAATAGTTAGTTTCAGTGTTGCTTATTTTCCACGCCGTCACCTCTTGGCCTCTTTTTCTGGATCAGGACCCAACTTCCTATACGAACATACGCAGTTACTAGGTATTGGAAAATATCCATATTCAAGTTTTCCACTATGACTCACAGCCACTAAACGCACCAAACTGTAAGCCTGTTTGCAAAAGGTAGTGAAATCATTCGGCCACTGATCGTTCCCAAAGCATACGCTATTTTCATCTCTGTAACAAAAATAGTAATGGATAAATAATGAACAAGTGTTTTCTAGATCAATTTTGAAATTATTGCGGCATAATGAAACACTTCCTTCAAGAATAGTGCTACAAATTAAAAGGAACAAAAGCCCGTCACTTTTCGTCGTCATATATACCGTAATGTGACAAAACTGTGTCTTCAAGTGACAGATCTGTGTCATGAAACAAGCAAGTCTCTTTTTGCATTCTTACCCTTCATCCATACAGAAAATTCTCAAAGGTACTTGATTCCGTATTTTTTTCGAAAAGAATAATGATTGACGATTATAGTATTCTTGAGATGAACGCAATCACTAATGAAATGAGTTTCTGTAGGTTTTCGATTTGTTACATTTGTTATGAGTGAAATCGGTGATCTAAATTATTTGTGCTCATTTGGGTTCATCATCCGTTATTTTCAATTCATCAATCAGAATGTTTCGAAAGGGTAGTTTGGTGTCATATAATTCTCTGAATATGTCTGGTATTCTTTGCTCCATATATTTCATAATTTCACAACTCACAGTCTGAATTTTCCCACTCTTGTTATTCTACGTTTAACAAAACGTAAAGAGGGTAGATTCAACAGGGTCGATAATGCTGTTTTCGATTTCGTTCACATTAGAGCAGGTTATTTACAGAAAAGCAAGAAATTGCATCTGGATTAGTTTTTCAGTGGTGCCTGTGCTATATACGGACGGTTCCCCAATGAAGGTTTTACTGTGTTTGTTGCCAGGTACTTTTGCTCAATACTCTGTATGCTTCTTATTGATCCATGTTCTGATCTGGTTTCGTGCCAAAAATTTTGGTGCCCCCAGAGCTGGTTCCGGACCCATGTATGAAGTTGATGATCCATGTCTTGCACACTTATCAGCTTTATCATTTCTTGTGATTCCTAAATGGCCTGGCACCCAGTACAAAGGTAATTTGTTCCTGTTCGCAAGTTCCTTCAGTTCTTCACGGCATTCCCAGACCAGTCTCCATGTAACCTTCGGGTGCGCCCTTACTGTCTGTTGAAATATTGATCCGCTCATTCCGTTGAGGTTTCAATTTGATGAGTCCTGCACACTTCAAGATAGCATACACCTCCGCCTGAAAGACGGATGTGTATAGACCTAGTGGACAGCTATGGTGTGAATTTCTATTCGCTCGGTATATTCCAGCTCCCGTTCCCTGTTTGGTTTTCGACCCATCTATACACGAGGTGTTCTTTTCAAACATGTTCTCGAGATGACTAATGGTCGTCCACTCTTCTCGGCTTAGGATTTTGGTCGTGAAGTCAGTGTTAAAGGTGTACTTCGGTATCACATAGTCCGTACACATATTTAATATGTGCTCCTCCACTAGTTCCGAAATTTCTGTTTTGTCCTATCCTTTATAGCTCGGTGAATTTTCCAGTCTGAATTGGCCCATCCTGGCCTCCCCCTTCACCACAAAGTGTAAAGGAGGTAGGTTCAGGAGTGTTTTCAATGCAGCTGTTGGGGTGGTTCTCATTGCTCCCGTCATTCCCAAACAGGCTAGTCTTTGCACCCTGCCTAATTTGTTAATAGCGGTACCATGTTTGGTTTTAGCCCCCATGTTTTTCCGTAGGTGCGTCTGGCCAGCATCAGTGTTACCTTCGATTTCGTCTTTATCCTTTCCAAAAAGATGAATGTCTCTGAACCGGATATAATAATGTCAGGACAGACAATTCCGCTTTCTGCTTCGATGAGTTTGTTAGGTGTTGAAATGGACACTAATATGTCTTGGAACAATCATGTTGCTGGAATTGCAAGGGGTGCTTCCCAAAAGCTTGGAACAGTATTACGAACCAGAAAACTGTAAACACCTTAGCAACTTTTAATGCTTTATAGAGCTCAGATCAGACCTTCTTTCAATTATTGTTCTCATGTATGGAGCTCCATCCCTAAACATACCTTGAAGCTACTAGATTCCATCCAGAAAAGAGCCATCCGCCTGATTGGAGACGCAAATTTAGCATCTGGCACAGTTTGAACAACAATGAAAATATCTGGCAATCGATATTTCACCAATACAGGTACGATGCGCAGTGATGACCACAACCACTACCGCCAACCAGATAGCCCGTATGACGCCCGGGAGAATGATAGAGATAGTATATCTAAAAACTGCCCTACCTGAAATTCTCTCTCGAAAAGATTGCAAGCTCTCAGACTATTTGAATTGAAAAGTAATTGAGAGAAAGGAATGATATTCTACAGCGATGATTAGGAGCATTCTGATGCTGATCAATCAGATTCCTATAAGGGCGAAAAAATTTGACAAGGAAATTGGATCAACAGAAGTAAATTGAACAAATGGTATTTCCTTGGAAGTATGTGGCCTGAATAGATATCAAATGTTAATCATACTAAAAATCTTGTTAGTATCGTTCATGTTTAGTGGGAAGGCAAATGAATGTATTTCAGTTGGTTACAAAGCATATAGACAACTTGAAGAAGCTACTTGCAATGCGCAGGGATGTCACTATTTTAGAAGAAGCTTATAATTGAATTGAAATATCCTTCGATTAACAAACTGAAGATACTCATGGAAATATCCATGTATACTTCAAATTCAATTCAAAACTTTCCGCATACGACCTTCGAAGAACTGTTAGCAACTGGCCATTTCTGGAAGAGAATATACTTTTTGATTTTTCTCTCAGAAATCTCCACATCTCTTATTTCAAATGGATTGTTGCTAACCAAATAATCTAAATCTTGCAAAATTAGCCATAGAAGGCTGCAAAATTCCTTCATGCATGACCGGACGTGAAGTAGGAGTTTATCGCCCGGATTTGCGGTCATAAAGTATCACTTTAGCGCCCACAGACTAATTTATCGCCCGGTGGTTTCAATAAATGCAATAAATGCTTACGATATTTCGATTTTTTCAGGAAATAGTCAAGAAGTACACTCTCTGTGTGGTTCTTATTTTTCACATTATTCCCGTTACACCACCCCACGAATTCTTCATACACTTAGTCGTATGTTTTCTTGGATATACTTGCCAGTAAACTCAATTTCGCATCCTCAGCTGCTTTACTCATTTTTTGTGGAGTACAATTCACACTTTCTTCGTCGCTTGAATCCATTTCAAAATCGCTAATGAATTATCTGTGATCACAAAAATTGACAGCAAATATGGCTACTAGCCTATGTAATCAAACTCCCCACAAAAATTTTCAGGTCACGCACGGAAATTTCTTTTAAATAGAAATTGAAAGACAAAATATTTCTTTTAACAGTTTTGTACACCAATCCTTTACAATGAAGAGGTCTGAAAACATTCTCACCTGAAAATGTATATTCTCTAATACAACAATTATTTTTATTTGGATTCAATTGTCTAGTTGTGGATGACGTCTACGTACTAATATGGAGCAGATTTGACTCTTCCAGTGATCTAGAATCGCAAAGTTTTTGCTTTTATTTTGTGAATCGTTTCTAGGAGACATATGAAAATTGCTATTGAGACTAGTTGATCATCTAAAATTTATGTAAATCCACCTACAGGTTGAAAGTTTTCCTAGCAAGTAAAATTTTCCATCAATACTCTTTTATACAGTGCCTTCATTTCAAAATTCCCATCCCTAGTACTTTGTTTAGCAAGGAGAATTTGCCATAGATAAAAAACACGTCAGTTTAGATATCGAGGATGAAGTTTGAAACCAGTGCCAGTGGTATTTTAGGTTCAACCCCCTTACCCCTAGCTACCCCACTTAATAATTTTAAATGGCACCCCCTATTTTGTAATACATCATTTTGAAGATCTTGAAAATCCTCACTCAACCCCGTTTATAAAACTGAAATTGATTGATCCGTTCTCGTAAAATAGGGCAAAAAGAAAATTAATTAAAAAAAAAATAATAGCTATTGCAATTGAATAAATGTACCTTCAAAATGTTTACCATTGGTAGCTAACCAAAAGTACAATCTAATCTCGGATTTCTGTCGGACTTTTGTAAATATTTCGTTATTGTTTGTCTGCATGTGTCAGTAATCCTGTGTCTTAGATCCTGAATATCCTGCTGGGGAGTTTTGTGCACCATTGTCTTCAAATAACTTCAGAGAAAGAAATCCAATGGCGTTAAATCCGGAGATCTCGCTGGCCATTCTAGAGCGCCTCTTCTGCCAATCCATTTGTCAGGATACCGTTGACATGCACACTACGCATTGCATGACATGCAATGCGTAGTGTGGCGGTGCGCCATCCTATTGAAAATGTAAATATTGTTCATCCAAGAGCGGGTTGTCTTCTCCATCAACTTGGCGTTCTAAGTGGATGGCGTTATGAGTGGATCGATTACATTTTCCAATAAGTTCAAATACAACTGACTAGTTGAGTTTTTTTCAATAAAAATAGGGCCAATTATTTCGTTTCCCAGAATTCCAACCCAGATGTTTATTTTTTGTGGATATTGCGTATGATCCTCTCGAAATAATTGTGGATTTTTATTATCCCAATATCTACAGTTATGCTTATTTACAAAGCCATTAAGAAAAAAAGTTGATTCATCACTGAAGCAAATATTTTTTATTAAATTCGGGTCATTTTGAATTC
>WOGR01011241.1:0-10628 GCA_015342045.1 Leptinotarsa lineolata | reverse complement strand
ATTATTTCATTTTGTTATTTTAATAAATTGATATTATAATAACATTGTCGTATTATTTCACGTCTGATATCTATCGCAAAAAATTATTAGCACTATAACACTACTTTAAAATGTACTACTTTTAAACGCGGCCCGCGGACGTATTTGCACACTAAAGTTTGGCCCACAACATGTCAAAGGTTGCCCACCCCTGCTATAGACTGTAGCTGCTCGTGGGAGTCAAGCTACTTTTCACTAAACTCAGAAAACTAATGAATTGTGGGTGTCGTGCTACTTTTCAGTAAACTGAAAAAGCTAATGAATTATAAAGTTTTTTATGACAAAAAAAATTTCAGTGCCAACTCCTAGAAAATAAACTGGCAGACAGTCAATTATTTTTCGAATTCGACAAGATTCCTAAAAAGAAACAAAACGTCGATTTCAAAACAGCTCTCCATCCAGATAATGCTATCCACAACAGGTTCAAGGATGTCCTTCCATATGAGGAGAATCGCCTAAGACTGACTCCATCCAAAAACAATAAACATGGATACATAAATGCATCACATATCACGGTAAGTGCTACTTTCAGTATTGATTCTAATTTGTATAAATTGTTATAATGATATCCTTCCTTTTTTTTCATGAAACCGGTGTAATTTTATTCATTCATTTCTGTGATTAGGTCAATTATATTGCTTCTCAAAACTGAAGGGTAAATAGGTACAATAGATGCCATGAACATTTCTATCAATAATTTTATGAAACAAATTTTTGGGCAGGCTTATATCGTTTATATGAACTGTGTCGAGAAGAATAACAAGTGTGCATTCAATTGGAAAGACTGATATAGGTATTTGCTAATCCAATTTTGATATTAATTTAAGGTTGGGTTATAAATTGAACATAATTATTATTTATATTGTGAGAAATTAAGCATAAGTCTTTTTTTAAATTACTAACACTGGCTAGGTTTTGAAATATTAGTAATTGCTACCTGAAATTGTTGTGTTGTGTTTTTAGTTTTCCATTAATTTAATATACTGGGTGACAACGAAATCATTATACACAGCACCAGTCAATTATTTGTTTGTGACAAAATAAATGAATATATCTTTCTATTTATGCTGAATCAAAAATGAACCCAAGTAAAGAATTCTCAATGAATTTTTCCTACCTTCCAAAACTAATAGTAATAATAATAATAAATCGGCTTTATTGAGAAAAAAGATATAAAGGAAAAAGATGTGATTTGTAAAGTATTACAGGAGTTACTGGTATTCATAGGCGAAGTCTAGCTCAAAGCTACTTAAACTCAACCTACGAATACCTCTCCATTATCAAACGCTTACTAGCTAAAAGAGAAAAAAACATTGATGGTACTTAAATGATAGAACAAAACATATTGATTGAATGATTATTTAAAATACTGTTGAATTATTGATATATCAAGTTAATCCGTTGAAGGTTTAATAAAAATAGTTGACATTACTGACTATCATATACATTTTATATTTAAATTTCCTCAAGTTAAATCTCTTTAATTGCTCTGTCATAGAATTGTACAGTTTCACAGCACTAAAAAAATTATCTCTGAAACAGGGCAGTGCGATGCTTTGGCATGGTTAATTTGTTCTTATATTTGATATTAACCGAGTGGATGTTTTCACGTAGAATTAGTTTCTCTAATAAAAGAGGAGAGTGAGGGAGGGTAATCAATTTGTGGACAAATCCACCAAGATGAAGTGTCATTCGTTTCTCATATTAAGCCAATTGGAATTTTTTAGGGCTTCAGAGATGGGATCGTACTTACGAATTCCATAGATTAGACGGCAACAAGAATTTTGGACTTTTCGTATTATTTTCTTATCGGAATCATATAAATATGGCCCATATATGAAATCACAGTAGTCAAAATGACTAAGTATTAAACTGTCGCAGAGAATTTTTTTAAGAGGTTAGCTCAGAATAAAACAATTACAGTACAAGGCAGCCCTGGTGACCCTGAACCTAATGGCCTCGTCATAAAGAGTCGTAGTTGCAGTTCTGTTTACCAGCATGGCATAGATCCATCCAGTTATGGTCGATTATATGCCTTTTCTAGTCAGGGCTGATTCTTGGGATCCTTGGGGATTGGGAAATTTTCTCTACAAGGTTATTTAATGCTAAATCTATCAAAGGTGGAGTTCTGTTGTTATCAAGAGTGTGACTTCCAGGAGAGTGGTTTTCTATCAAAAGCTCTAACGTTTCTTTTCTAGAGGTCGTAAATGTTCCTTCGGGTCGTTTCAGCTACCCAATTACAGCAGTCGGCTCTCTAGAGAAAATTTTGTGAATTCTTGTGCTGCGGGGTACATTAGAGATACTCTCACAGAACTTCCTCCAAGACTCCCGTTTTGTCTTTCTAATTCCCTTGTTATATGTCGTTAGAGTTGTTTTATAAAGCTCCCAGTTACCTGACCCTTTAGCTCGATTGGATAGTATTCAAGTAACAATAAAGTGTTTCTGGAATAAATCCCTAGAAATGATAATACAATTCCTGTCCCTCTTAGTCATTTTTACTTCTTGAGAAATTTACCATTTCAATTATGATCAGAATCAAACTAGAGAACTTATTGAAAAGAAAATATATCTTCCGTACTTTATTTGAACATACAGTCAGATCTTCATCTGGATATATAGTTACTGTACCAATTCACTCTTATTGAAGATTCCAAAAAATACTCCCAATAGGAATCCGTGAGTGACTTGCAAAAGTATGTTGAAAATATTATTCGAATGACAACTTTATTATAAATCTCTTTACTTACTATTAATTCACTACATTATTCAAGACATATTCAAATTGTAAATTTGTAGAATACAATTGATGAAGCTACAATAACGTACAGACCAGGTGTTGGTATTTTATTCAATAAGTATCGAGTTAAAAACGAAATTTTTAGCGAAAAGAAAGTTTTTGGCTTTCTACTCCATCTTGATACAAAAAATATGGGAATCTTCCAAAGAAAGGAAAGAAGCAATCATTTTCAAAAGAAGTAACTCTAAACATAGATGTGTAGATCATTCAAAGAAGTAACTTTTAGACACAAAATGGAAGAGAAAGGTCTTCTGAAACAGCTACTTTCATATAAACATTGAATTACATGAAAGAAAAATTCTTTCGAAGCAAATACTTTAATATGAACACTGAATTATACAAAAAACACTTTTTTCTACTCAGTTTGTATTCCAAACGTTCGTTTTAGATTCGAATCAGATATCATTCACAAGATTTCTACACGATATACTAGATGAAAGATGAAAAAAATTCTGGTAGGCACGTGTTTCGCCATAAGACACTTGCCTCAGGGCTCTTCAGTACCAATATGGAGTAGTAGAAAGCCAAAAACTTTCTTTTCAAAAAAATTATTCACTCCTAATAAAATATAACCTCTTCAATTTAAAGAAATTTTTAGCAGTCTGCTAAACACCTTTCTGTGTCTCTCCTTTATATTTTATTATACTGATGATTTGTTGGTTCACAGTAAGGTTGTCTTTCATTCCATTTCAATGCAGACATTTATTTTTTCCCATTGATATTCAAGTTTTATGCGAAAACTGGAGTATACTTCTGTAGTGATGATATACCTGTAATGACCAAAAGTAATAAATATGTGTGTCTTCACTAAGGCAACTGTTGGCAGTAAGCAAAGGTTTTATATAGCAGCTCAGGGGCCAACACGGCATACGTTACCATACTTCTGGCAGTGTGTTTGGGAGGCTGAAGTTCATCTTATGGTGCAGCTCACTGATCCTACTGAAGATCTGACATACCTTCCGGATGCTGATGAAAGATGTATTAATATAGACCAGGTAAAGATATCAAATTATCAAAATTATAGTGTTTTCATACTTCTGGTGTGTAGGAAAAATTATTGTGAACTAACATTTTCAATGAGTGAATTGAGAAAGATTCATAACATAACTGAAATGAAAAATGAAATTGTAACCTTTGGTGTAGAATGAATCCAAAACAAGCACTTTTTCCAATCGCCAGATGTGCAATTCTCTTCTTGAGGCGCGTTTCACTAACGAAGTTGGTGTCTTCAGGAAATGAAGAAAACTAAAAACTATAGTATTGCATTTCTGGTGATTGAGAAAAGTGCTTGTTTTGGACAACTGAATTATTATAAATATTGAATAATGATGGTATTATTAATTGAATGTTAAGTATGAATATGTACTGCAGGATTATCAGATCTGGTGGGAGTTTTCTCAAAAAACTGGTCATTGTGTCACCAGCAAAGTGAGATTATGTCATGTGAGTTCTCGAAGGTACCGGACAATTTGGCATCTTCATTACACTGATTGGGGAGATCAAGGATGTCCAAATTCTGTATCACATTTCCTAGGCTTCCTCGAAGAAATGCAGTCTGTTCACCAGCACTCGGTGGGCGAGATCCCTCCAGGTCACAATAGAAATCCCCCTATTCTTGTGCACTGCACGGCCGGCGTCGGTAGGACCGGACTTACTATATTGAGCGATTTACTTCTCTACACCGTCGATCATAACCAAGTGAGTAATAAACATGTTTTGAACGTTGAATTGTCTTCTACTCTATGTGAATACAATGTGTTCAAGATAAGGAGGGTCAGCATGGAAAACTCGAAAAAGGAGAAAGATACAGAGTCGGTTAAATTAGGAAAAAATTGTTCATTTTAAAGCTAATTTATATTATATGAATTTATATGAAATTCAGATGATTTCCGGAGATATTTGAAAAGAACTGTAATTCGACAATTTAAAAACAAAAACACTTCTCCATTGCCACTTTTCAAGTTGTACATGATAGCGTTTACAGATTTCTTATCCGACGTTTCATCTCCAAGAAATCATCACTAATTTAAATGTTTTATATGAACCGATAAAAGAAACAACCCGGTAAAAGTTAGCTGTTTGGCAGCGACTCCACTAATGTATCACACATTATCAGAAATTCCGAAATTTTTAAACGTCATCTAAATGAGTTCTTAAATGGGCAACATTTTCTAACTTTAATCAACTTTGTATATTTTACTTTTTTCGATTCTCCCTTGCTAGTCCTCTTTATCTTGGACACATAACTTATTGCAGTAATCACGTACTTCTCTCTCTGAAAAGTACTAATTTGCAGTCTGCAGGACATTGGCACTAAAATAAAAACGAGTCATTCGGCAGTCGTCTCATTTATAGCTAAGTATAATCTAATCAATTGGAAAGTCTTTAATACACTTCAGCCAAAGAGCAATATGGTGATAATACTGAAAGCTATGTTAAATACTCCAGGACATAAAGTATGAGATAATATACAGTTCAAAACCTTTATAACGATAGCTGTAACTTTTTGACAAGATTTA
Organism: Leptinotarsa lineolata; assembly: GCA_015342045.1. Taxonomy (NCBI): domain Eukaryota; kingdom Metazoa; phylum Arthropoda; class Insecta; order Coleoptera; family Chrysomelidae; genus Leptinotarsa; species Leptinotarsa lineolata. The sequence continues at coordinate 5,273 of WOGR01011241.1, read as the reverse complement.
TCTTTCTAGTTACTTTTTTGCAATCATTTTATTTTTCAAATCTAAAGCGATATTCAACCTGATCAAAACGTGTAAGAATAGTATTTGACAGTTGATGAGTCTACGATAAAAGAAGTACTGTTCTTAAAAGTGTGAAACAAGCCTGTTAATTTCTAGAGAAAACTATGACAGATAAATCTACTACAAATGTCAAAAATTTACTTTTTTCCGAAAGAACAATCCCATAAATCGGCCATATAAAATCAGTCAATCAAAACTGAAAACAACAAACACAGTCAAAGATTTAGGAATCACACTTGACCCAAAAATTTCATTTAAATCCTATATTGCAAATATTACTTCTAAAGCACTAAAAATGTTAGATTTCATTCTTAGATCTGCAAATGAATTATCTCTCACTTCAATAAAAATTATATATTGTTCAATTGTTACATCAATAATCGAATACAATTCGACAATTTGGTGCCCTTCATATAATGTAGATATTGAAACGCTTGAAAGTGTTCAAAATAAGTTTTGAGGTACTCTGCATATAAACTGGGATATCATATTGGTGAATATGACTATTAAATTATATTGGACATTCTTAACTTGACTACTCTGGCTCATAGAAGATTAGAATCAGATCTTACACTAATTCATAAAATAATCAATGGTAGCATCAATTCCCCGGAACTTGTCGAACTTATAACTTCAAATGTGAATACAAGGAGAACAAGAAATTCGGAAATCTTCAAAGTACCCTTTTGTCGCTACAACTATGGCCAGAATGAATCTGTAGGTAGATCATAAGAACAAGTTTGGCTCTGGAATATATATCAAAATAATGGAGACCGATTAGGGCTACCTTCATTCCAAAATCTGGGAAAATCGAACAGGGCTCAGCGAAAACCTGGAGACCAATCAGTCTCAAGTCTTTTGTATTGAAGACATTAGAAAAACTACTTGATAGATATATTAGGAACATAGCACTGGCTACCAGTCCACTGCATCAAGAACAATATGCCCGGTCTCATACCAGGTCCTGGATATAACAAAATATACTTGCGAAAACAAGGAAGTGTTTCTAACTACTTTCTTGGACATAACGGGCGTATTTGATAAAACGTTCGTAGAATCAATCATCACACACAAGCTGCAGGTGGATAGACTGCATTGCTTAGAGGAAGATTGGTATACACAACCATGGTATAGAAAGTAGTGGCACGGGTAGCAAAGGGTTGTTCTCGAGGAGATTTGGTCCCCACTGTTATGGAACCTTGTAATGGACGAAATACTACATTTTTTGGACCATAACCCACACAAAGTACGGGACTCTGCAGACAACTTGGTCATCCTTGTTCAGGGCAAATATATAGTGAATGGACACATGCAACAGTCCCTGAATATTTTATCCAAATAGACCGATGAAGAAGGGCTGAACATAAGCCCAACAAAATCGACGATGTTAGTATTCACCAAGAGGACCAAAACAAAGGATCTAGGACCTCTGAAACTTAGAGGTGAAGAGAAAAATATGTCTGGGAAGGTTAAATATCTGGGAGTGATACCAGGCTGACCTGCAACCAACATTTAGAAATATTTAAATGTAAGGCGGAGATGGCACTGATGCCGGCCAGTCGCACCTATGGAAAGACATGGGTTTTAAACCAAACCTGTGTCGGGGGAGAACAAAAAAGGGGAGAATGAACAGTCATCCTGAGAACATGCTCGGCAGGAATATCTGGTATACAGACGGGTCGAAAACCGAATATTCAACGGGAGCTAACGAACCCAAAAGTTACATCAAGACTGGTCTGGAAATACCTTGAAGAACTAAGGAACTGGCGCACAGTAATAGATTGAATATATACTGGGTGCCAGAACACTCAGACATCGAAACAAAAAGCTGATGAGTGTGCCAGACAGGGATCATCAACTCCATATATACGCCCTGAACTAGCTGTGGGGGTACCAAAGTGTTTGTATAAGAAACATAGAGTGTACTGAGAAAACATACCAGGGAACACACACGGGAAAACCTTATAAAGGGACCGACCGAGAAGAGAACTAAAGAACTGGGTTACTCACTAGACACTATCCATTGGGAGGACACCTGAAAAAATTAGGGCTGTATGACGAAGACCTCAACTGCAGCCAATGCAACAAAGAGACAGACAGCTTGTCATATTTCATGCGAATGTGAGGCATTGGATCACAAGCAAACAATTTACGGAAAACCCAAATTATGTCCAGAAGAATATGATATACATCCAGCCAGAGACCTGATCAAATTAGTACAGGGTACAAGATTTTTGGAATGGATGTCATGGAAACGATGGGTCTTAACGCAATAAACTTATGAAGCTGCAATATTTTCTGGAGACTTGAAATGGACAAGTCAGACAGCTCCCAAAAAAATACAGTTTATAGTTTGAGAAAAAAATTAGAACATTCTGGGATAGAGTTTTTGCTAGCAACCGTACTGATATCTCAAAGAATGATGTGAATTGGACAAAAACGTCTAAAAATATGATGGTTTTTCGTGTGCTATTCGATCAAGAGAATTTTAAAAACCTAATTTCATCTATACAAAATAAAAATTATTTATGAGCTGATGATATTAACTCGAATTTTGTCAACCTATGACAGAGGATGGAAAAAATCTTCTCTATATAACGCATGTGATGTGATTTCAGTGATAACAACACCTTTTTGTTTTAGTAAAAAAATGTATATATAGTACAACACCCCTAGTTTCTCCAAAAAAAAAACGTTTCAACTGACACTTAGGGTGATATTGTTATAAAAGCCTAATCTAACCTAAAACCACGGCCTATTACAATTCAGATCTCTCTGGCCTTCCTCATATATCGTGTTGTGTACACATCATCGCTCAGGTAGTGGGATGGATCCCCGTGGAACAATCTGATATTTTAGAGGCAGTAGAGAAGGTTTTCTGGATATTTTTGAACTCGAAGCAGGGTACTGCATAAGAAATAACAACTGAGGAATTCGTAATTTGACAGTAACCATTGATAACAATTTAAATTGGTGGAATATTGTGTATGAATTTGTTGAATATTATTTCATTTTAGTAAATGAAATTAAACTATTTGAATTTGTTTTGCTTGAAAACATACAGAATATCAGCCCTAGTAAAATTTATAAAATGGCTCCCTGTGTGTGGTTGTATATTTGTCATGTTTTCCTATGGTCGAAATAACCTCACCAATAAGAGTAATAAACCCAAAGTAGACAAAACGAAGTCTATTATGCAAATTGACACGACGTGAACAAGTGATCCTAACCCGCTTGAAAATAGGACATACCCGTCTCACTTCATCATACCTATTAAGGGGCGATAGACCAGAAGTATGCAGTGTCTGCAATAGAATAGAAACGGTCCATCACATTTTAATCGAATGTCAAGTTCACGAACAACATAGACAGACACTAAATATGCCTAAGACATTACAAAGGTGTTTATCGAACGATTCGACCCGAATCAGAAACACTTTAAATTTAATTAAACAAAGTAACTTATACCAAAAAATATAACTGAGAATTAACGTTTCCAGCTGAGAAGTAGAAGCTAATGACCCTAGCTGTCGATGCTGTCTAATTAAAAAAAAAGTAATAATGCTTTTTCACTCTGAATGAAAAGTACAAAGCTGAATTCATGTTGCGGTTAAAAAGAACTTTACCTGTGAGCTTTATTGATCTTTTTTTGACTTATAAATTTTACCACAAAGTCAAGTCATTTCCAAATATGGCATTGTAATTTTTTTGGTACTATATCCTTAACTCTATTATCAGAGTTCCTTTAAAGTTTTTGATTTTCCATGTATTTTCAAATGTTTTGATCAGAAACTAACGTTTTCTTAGTATGATAGTAAAATTCGCTTTTGAGAGAAAGGCGTACAAAAAATTCAGGTGGTTGGAGAAACCATATTCAACAAATATATATTTCTACTTTTCAGGAAATGTGTATACCAAGAGTAGTTGGTCTTCTCAGACATCAACGTGCCTACATAATACAAACCATTGCCCAGTACAGATTTGTATACTCTCTCCTTATACACTATTTGAAACAAACTAGGCTCATTTAAATTTGTTTAGGTTGTAACAGATTCGAATTATTTCTCTATTTCATGGAACTAGACATCCCATTAATAGAAAACGGGATTTATATTCTTCAATTATCTTTATTATTGTGTGCGGAAATATTTAGATCAAGAATACGAGATCTGTGGGTTATCAGTTCTCTACTTTTTCATACTGAAAGTTGAATAAAAAAATATTTTCTCAGATAGAGACTCGGCCATATTAATTGATAATATAGAGATAATTTCAATGTGCCAATCGTTAAAATATTCACAATAAAATGGAAAGATATTTGAAAAAAAAAATTAAATTGACAAAAATGAAAACACTAAGGTGAATTTTGAGTTAGTTTTTAGTTGGAAATTAATATCAGAACCTTTAACATAAAAGGAAAATTATGTATCTATTTATTTTCGTTGCTTGAAAGTTTCTGAGAAAGACTTGTGTATGTTTGATTTAATAACAGTTATTAATTATATGAGTATAATTTTAAAATTAAATTTACCCCAACATTGATTATAATTATTTTTACTTTTGTAAAAGTAATTTTGAAGTATTTTTTCAAACGGAGGTGTTGTCCACTGAATTAGTATTTACTTAGTATTAGATTGAAAAAAAATTCTCAACTAAAAGCCTTGTTTTAGGATCAATAAATGATTGAATTCAGAGATTTTTGATTCACTTGAAACAGTTTTACCGCATTCATAGTAACAAAGAAATGTGAACCTTTCTCATTTACTCCAGAGGAAAATACAAAATGATCCTAATATTAGTTCTTAGTTGGGAAGGCAACTTCAGGAATTTAAGTCGTTACTCATTTCATATTTTCAGTATTGTTTATATTCTAGTTTAAGTAAAAAATTGTGTATACATCTTAATTAAAAGCTTTTACTGTGTACAGTGTATAAATGAATGAAAGAAGAAATATTAAAATTTGTTGTAAAATTGACAAAAGTTTTAATGACTTTTGACTTGTCTTCTGTCCAACTCTAATTATTTTCAATGTGAAAACATCGTTTGTTAGGTTAGGTATTTCCCAGCTTCTATAATCAATGTCTTGTATGTCAAAATTATTATATTTTTCAATTTAGGAAGAAAAATGAGAAATGAAAATTTTCTGTTTTTTACCACTTTTATTCGTAACTAAAGTTACTGCAGTTTCGTCCTATAAGGACATTTTCAAACTT